>ML285213.1:27698-52988 GCA_005239495.1 Nicotiana undulata
CCCCCACCCCCCAAAAAAATATTTTTTTACGTTTTTTTTTGTTATTTTAAATTTCTATTTTCGTTTTTCTACACCCCTACCCCACCACCCACCCTTACCCTCGCACAAATTTTATTTTATTTTTTACTTTTTTGTAATATTCAAATTTTTATTTTTTTTTCTTTCCACCCCCTACCCCACCCCCATCCCCTTCTCCCCCCTCCGGATTTTTTTTTTTTTAAATATATTTTTAGTTTTACTATTTTCATCTTTCGGTTTACAAGTACAAAATTTTATAAGTTCCAAAATTATGAGTTCAGAGGTTTATGTGTTTCGAAGTTTACTGGTTTAGAAATTATGAAGTTTATGAGTTCGAAATTTTGCGGTTTCGAAAGTTTTGCGGTTAAGAAGTTTATGAAATTTGCGGGTTCGAAGGTTGTTGGTTCGAAAGTTTATGGCTTCATGTTTATTGTATCAAAATTATTTAAGAATACTCTTGAGAAAATATTTACCTTAATTTGCGTAACAAACACCTGAAAATGAATAAGATTACTACTTGCTTTCCAGAAAAATATTTTCCGTCGTACCAAACACACTTAATGTCTCAGTAACACGTGTGAGTTTGCTGCAACAGTATGCCCTATTTAATTTGTAATTTACACGTTAAGCAAGGTTAAAAGCTATTATGATCAATGGACCCCACATAAATTTGTCATCCCCACACATTCCTATTTACATATTTCTATTAGAATGATTATGTGTGCCCCACTTAAATAGCTACTATTAATGATTATTATCATCTCACGTCCAACTCTCCCTTAAACAACTACCCTTATTAAACATTACACTAATTATGTAATTTTAAAGTGTGTTACATATTCTTTTCTCTTGATTTAGTAATGTTTAGAAGCAAGTAAATATTTTTTAGCTTAATATTCTATTATAATAAGGGGCAGTAGAAAGTTTTTTCCCTTCCTCACATTCAAGTTTTCAAAACCATTACCCTTAAAGTTGCTATTTTTTACTCTATCAGTTTTGTGGGTGTTGAGGGGATAATACAACTTTTAAGTCTATCTTGTAGTTCTATGGTTTCTTATAGGATATAGTACATAGTATCTTTCTACAATCACTTCTCACCCTACCCTAACCTTCAATTGGAGTCATGGTTGCATCTTAACCAAAATGTTTGGTTCTATAATTCGAATTGCTGAAGTACTATAGCTTTATGTACCTTTTACCTTTACAAATTAAAGAAAAACATGTAAACATCCAAACTCCTATTTATCGGTCTTCATAATTTTATCGCTACATTAACAAAAACGCATCCTTTAAAAGTGAAAAGGATCAAATATTAACAAGAAGAGTAAAACATATAAAGCCGGATATTTTTAAACTCTTTTGGTGTGTGGACATTATAGTACTTTTTTGTTAAGAAGATTGTAGGAACTTAAGTAATGTTACTCTCAGTTTCTTTGTGTGTTGATACGAGTTCTAAGAATTTTTTTTAAATATGACACATGGTATATCAATTCGGGATTCACAAGGAATACCATATTGAAAACGGGTTGGTGTGTTTAAAATTTATCTTGATTTTAATTTGAGTATGCTCAATTATTTTTTATGAGGAGAAATACGATATTTGGTGAAAACTTAAAAACATAATACAAATTATTATTTTTAATCATATGTATTACTTTTTTACCTTGATTTTGTGTCCGGGCTCAGCACGGGCTTACTCCAACTAGTGTATATATATATATATATATGTGTGTGTGTGTGTGTGGGTTTATTTTTAAAGTATTGACTTACATATTTATATGGGTTTAAATGCTATATATTGACAATGTAAAGGGACTTTTATGGTTTTATCTATCAATATAGAGTTTACGTTTGCTTAGACATAATTGAAGAAAATAGAATTTTTTTGACGTGCTGGTTTTAATGACTGGCTAATTTTTAGAGGAAAAGAATAACTAAGCATTTATTACAGTCCATCTTTAGAAACAAAATTGTTTCTTTGACATTAATTCATGTGGTCTCTTTTGTAATTCAAACTTTCGGTTTTCCTTAATTCTAAGAGATAGTTCCTGATTTGGTTTAAGCATATTTTTTGTAATTTTTTTTTTTTGATTTCTCATCCAGTATCCGTATTCAGGGGCGAAGCCACCTATAACAAAGGGTGGTCAACTGACTACCCTTCACCGAAATATTACGAAAAATTACACTGTGTATATAAGTAAAATATTAATTTTAGATGTATAAAATATATATTGAACACTCTTTGTTGAGGATCATTTTTTAGTTCTTTTAGGTTTGAACACCCTTTGAAATATTTCTGGCTTCGCCACTGTCCGTACCGTACCCATATTGGGGCCCGACTAATCCGGATTCGCGTCGAAAAATCCCACATTGAGAGGTAGAGCGCTCCCTAACAAAGACGACTCAATATCCAGAGTTTCGAACTCGAGACCTTTAGTTAAAGATGCAGGAGTACTTACAACTCCACCGTAACCTTGTAGCCTTTTGATAAGTTACTTTAGTTACTAAGCAATTGCTTTTTGAATCACGCTGTTCGTATGACTTTACAGTAACACTGTTTATTGCCTTTTAATCAAATAAACCGTCTAGTTTTGTCTAATATGTCTCTTTCTTTATAGCCACTCCAATTAATTGAGCCTCCATCTGTAAAACCAAGAATTGAGATACACGTGCGGGAAGGTGTTTAAACAATACACTTGTTCCTCATTCAGTCTGCATGTAAAATGAAGAATTTAGTTACACGGAGGGTGTTAGAGAATACACATGTCCATCTTTGGTTGCGTAGGAATATAGAGTTAATTTTATGGGAGGTCATTTAACTTTGTGTTCATTATTCGAAAATAATTTTTTTCTTTTTTTGTTACGTAAAAGTCATTTAACTTTATGTTTATTATCTAAAAATCACTATATACGATCAAAATCGAGCTCGCCTACAATATGGTAGGTCAGGCCCGAAACATGGCAATAAAAGATTGAAGATCGATCCCAAGTCATACCGGGCTAGAACCGGGGGAGGGGGGGGGGGGGGGGGGGGGGGGGGAGAACACGTGCCTTCGAGAATATCGAGGCCGTGATTCTAGAATCGATCCTAGCCTCAAACGAGCTCGAAGAAATATTGTCAACATAGTCAACAAAAGATCGACATATCCGTGACCTGTCGGATATTACAGCGGGAATTTCGGCATATATCAATAAGGAACCGGCAATCAGTAAATCAAGAGTTCCTTTTTACCTTTTACAGAATTGTACCTAAAATAGGACTCCTCTACTATATAAAGGGGATCTGATAATTCATAAAACACATTGTAACACACACTCAAAAATAATACATTATTATTTTTCTATTTAAGCTCTTATTCTTTTGTATCTTGATATCGATCGAAGTGCATCCGGTTCGAGGTGACTGACCTTCCAAGACTGAAATTGTCCAATTCGTGTGGTTTGAATTTACTTTGTCATTGTTTATTTCAATTGCAACTTAATTTATCACTTTGTGTCAAGTTAATCCGCATATCCTTAAAACCACTTACAATCAATTGTTATCGGATTTCGAGGGTAAACAATCACTTTTCTTTCTTTTGTTACACATAAATCATTTTGCTATGCTCTAGTTATCACAATAATCACTTTGACCATATTTTACAAACCTTTTACCCGAAAAGTCTATTATATCATTGACATTATAAATCCTCTCATTTATACCTTCTATATTATATGTTATATTATATATTTTACCCACATTTTTTCTATAATTAAAATAACTTAATATTATTTTATTTTTATTTTTCTATAATATATTCGTAAATTTAATTTTTATTAACATTAATTTTCAAGAAATATAAGTAGCATTATTAAATTTGTCAGTAACATTACCGTGAACAAATCTCAAGTCCACACTCTTAGGACCCGTTTGGCCATAGATTTGCCAAAATAAATTTGGGTTTCATTTGGCAAACACATGTTTGGCTATAGATTTTGTTTACGTTTTGCCGCAAACTTTTGTATCTTATAAAATAGCCCAATATTTATTATTTTTATAACAATATTGCTTCGCCTTCTTGGTCATCTGATAGTGTATCATGTAGCTCATTATAAAAAATCAAAGCTCATTGATTTATAAGTCAATCCATACACAGATATCTTTGAAACTTCTTTAAAAAACTTTATTGACTATAAATAACTATGATTTGTAAAAGAAATTTGTTTCTATTATTTTAAATAAATATTAAAAATAATTTTTTTTTTTATCATTTTTATATTTAAAATGCGTCATGTTTGAATATGATTAAATAAATTGAGTGCCATGGAAAAATTTAGATGAATGTAAATAAAAAATAAAAATAATTTAAAGTATTTATATTAATAAGTAAAATACCTAGGTAAAAATATATTATAGAAGGTATTACACAGATAAGAGGATTTATAATGTCAAGGACATAATAGACTTTTCAAGTAAAAGTATTATAAAATCGGGCCAAAGTGACTTTTGTGATAAATAGAACAAGTAAAATAGTTTTGTGTAACAAAAGAAAGAAAAGTGACTTTTGAGTAATGAACACAAAGTTGAATATTTTTTACGAAACAAAAAGAAGAAAAATAACTTTTGCGTAATGGCCACAAAGTTGAATGAACACCCATAAAATTTACTTAGAATATATCGTGAACTACTTATCTATTTTCTTAAAGTTTTGAGTTAAATACATAAATTCTTACATGCTTTCACACGGGATAAAAATAAGTTAAATCTAATATCTTCTAATAAAAAGAGAAGGAAATTTACTCATTATTTAAAAATGGCATTGACATTTCGTAGAAGTTCTTTGAATTGTATAAAAAATAGATATCCTCTGTAATTGCTTGTTTGGATGGTTATTTCACATCGTTTCATAATGTATTGTATTATATTATCGCGCTTCTTTTTTCCTCGCGGAGTTCGGGTTTCGACATTTTGGGACAACTCCCTTCCTTTTGGGACGGGGTACGTGATTTGAAGAGTCGCCACCTAACGGATTAAGGTGTGTTAGGGCACCTAAAGCAAATAACTCATGAAATTAGTTTACGTCACTAGAGATTGGGTAAGGGCTCGAAATTACCTTGAGGGGAAGGTGTTAGGCACCCCTTGAGGTCCACAACGGTGGATCCCGACCAAACTCAATTAAGCGAATTAGTCTTTAAAGGAAAGTAAAAGAGTTTAAAAAGATAGATATCACTTTAAAACATGAATTAAAGGGGTCCTAAATTTTTTAGCCTATAGGAACATTTTCATGCAATACTTGGTGACTTTCCCCAAATTGGGATGTTACGCATAACATTAACACACACGTCATCATCTCTTTTACTACCCAGTTACTGTCTTTCAGTTATTACCTAAGCATTCTAATAGCTTCTAGTGCGTACCTTATGCGTGCACTACCCATCCCTTACCTATGGTCCTGGAGGTGTTTAGGACCTCTTATTTTGGGTAGTTCTAGACTCACCTATGTTGCTTAAAATGAGAAAGCTAAGCGACAAACAAAAGTTCATATAAGACTGTCACATAAGGAGCAATTAAGGGGCTCATGTTAACCTCCACAAATAGCCAACAAATGCATGTAATTCAAACAACAAAATTTTGTATGGTTTAGGATCCTACAGGCAGGATATTTAGATGAGCATAAACAGAATATATAACAGCTTTATTAAAGCGAAGCAACGATACCTATCAGTTTGTCTACTGATTTTTGTTAATACTCTGAATCTGGGCACGTTTCAAGCAGCAAGAAATCATAATTTTTAAACCTAGAATTCTTAATTATCCTACAGGCTTGCCTAAGTGATAATCGGGGTGGAATCCTATAGACATGGTATCTAAACTGTTAATTAAGGACTACAATTTATAAACGGGTTACTGATTTTAACAGGCAGATTTTATCTTTTGGATCCTATATGCATGCTTTCTATTTTACAGAATTAATCAACCCCTATGGGCATGATATCTAAGTGGAGAAACTGGTTTTATATTTATTTCCTATAGGCATGATATCTAAGTGGGCAGAGACGTTAACAGAATGTCATACAAGTTTAGTAATTTACACAAAGAAGATCCTATATACATGATCTCTAATGCACTGAGATTTGAAAATATGCGTAAAACATAGATTCTTGATGCAGAATTGATAAACACAACCTATAAACAGGATTTCTAGGATGCAAAGTATGAAACTTCAGATTTCAAACGGTGAGACAAGGTCCTATATGCATGATTTCTAATGGTATGCACATAAAGAATCACCACAACAACCTACATGCATGATTTCTACCCAAACCTGACAATGATATATAAAACTCCCTCCCCAGCTTTTACTAATAACCCTCAATATCTGTTTTTACAAGTATTATTACATTATTACAGACCAATATTGATCACGCTCAACCATGTCTTATAAAAAGACTAAGCAGGCGTTGCAAATATAATCTGAGTATTTTACCCTGAGTCGAATCCCACAGGGAATTAACCTATCAATTATCGTTGTCAAACTCACTCGATTCTTCGTAATCAACTTCCCAAGGTTAAGAATAATAATTTGTTGGTATTTTTACTAACTAAAACTGAATGAAATTAAGTAGACTAAAAGATAACTAATACTGAGTTGTAAACAAACGCGAGAAGGATCTAAGGTTATGGTTTCCCCCGTTGATGGAATCTCTTCTTGTATATTTCATATAGTTTGGCCTAATTATCTCTATCAATCACGAGCCCTCTTGTTACAATAAATCTCTTCCAAGTAATTATGACAATTCACTAGACGCACTTTCCCGAGCTACGCTAGCTTGCTTTTATTATAGCTCACTTTAGGTTGCACCCAAGGTATCGTTATCCCTAATCCAACCTTTAAACCCTCGGTTATGGATCCCTCATATACTTTGGGAGTGGTGTTGTTCAACAACTACCTAAATATGCACTCTCTCCCGAGCAGATACACACTAAATGGGCACATCTAATTGAGGGCCCTTCAATCAACTACAATAAGAACTTAGTAGAACAAATAGAGATAGAAACCAAGCAAACTATATTAATATAACAAGATGTTCATCCTCAACGGGTTCCACCAAAACCTTAGACTAAATAATTTAGCTACTCATAATTGTACTGAAAATAACAATAGAAGAATTCATCAACAATGAAAAAAATACAAGGAAGAGAGATGAGATTTGATGCCCAATTGCCCTCCTTGCCTCTTGCCTTTACTTTTCTTGAACAAGACTCTAAACCTTGATAATCTCCTCTTTTGGGCGAGTTGAACCTTATATATGTTAAGTGGATTTGTGCCAATCTTCCAATTTTACCCCTGACTAAAGCGTGTTCGAACTGGACTAGCGCGTCTGCGCTAGTCATCGCGCTACCGGGCGCTAATGGCTAAACATTCTACCTGGGGATCGCTGGATTAACGCGGCTGCGCTAAGACCGCGCTAATGGGGTTTCATTTTGTCCCTGGCATCTGGACTAGCGCGGCCGCGCTAAGTCCGCGCTAGTGGACTTGTAATCTGCCCCAACAATTTTCTTCCTTCTTTTCACACGCTAAAGACTCCGAGGGGCCTTTCTCCTTCAATTTGGCTCCAAACACCATCCTAGGTCCTCATAAGCGCACTTTTCTCCTGCGAAGCATAAAATCAACAATTAGAGCCATTTCAATATCATTTAACATTCCTAAGACAGTGGAGCATCATTAAGTTGGAGTATAAATCTTCACTAACTACGTGAATTTAGCCTATTATCAACACCCCACACTTAAATCATTGCTAGTCCTCAAGCAATCCACTATACTCTACAAAGGTCCTTTCATCAAGCATTTCCCTAATGTGTCATACCATGAACATATTACAGGAGTTATACCTAGCAATGTAACATCCATGCCTCAAGGGTCGACTCTTACATGCCATGTAATATTCCTACTTCCTCAAAGTACTCTACACAGAGGTCAAGACTTGCCTTTTTGTCATGAATCAAGTGCCCTCACATCACACACACGAGAGTAGTTCCACAAGAATAATATTAAGAACAAGTAGGAACTCAAATAGAAAGAATTCACTCACTCTCGGAAAGAACATTCATATGCCACAAAGATACACCATAGGCTTGCCCGTAGTGTAATACTCTACTAATCGAGCACATTCAGTCTAACATCAATTAGGTCTTCATTTGGTTGTAATGTAGGCTAAGGGAGGGGTAGGATATATTTAGATATAGTGACTAACTTCCCTAAGCACTTTTAATACAATTACTTTAGCTTTCAGACAATTCTTATTCCTAGCCAGAAATTCCACCACACTTCTCTTTATATTTACCCCAAACTCCCTTAGGTGCAATTTTATCAAGTCACCACTCATCAATGACTGCATTTATTCATTGTCCTTTCTCTCTCTCTCTCTCTCTCTCTCTTTTTTCTTTCTAAGTGGCGTTTATCCTTTCATTTTTTCCCAAAGCTTTGCACCTTTCCTTCTATTTCTTTGATTCCACTCAAAAACCAAACCACCACCCCACACTTTGACTTTTACATAATCTCTAACAATTCATGTGCTTATGATAGGTACATGGTCCAAACAGACAGGCCATTCAAACAATTGGGTAAGGTTTGTAATGTGGTTGCCAAAGAAACATGCTTATAAGCTCAAAGAGGTTAAATATGGTAAATTACAATCGGGTGGATACACTTTTATATCCAGCTTAACAAAGAAATGCCTATATCACTTCTAAGACTGAACGAACTACTATTTCGCTTTGCAAACACACATGGCAAGTTCTAGGCATCAAACATGGACATAGAATACAATGCGACACCTCACACACATATGGCACATGACTCACTCCAGATTAGCTTATCAAGACACTCTCACCGAGCATTCAAGTCAGTTACAACATACAAATTTAAAGCATTCCACAAGAATCAACAAATGAGCCTAAGCGTCACACTCTAGGGTCTTTTGTGTTCAGGTGTAACAACGCTAAGGGATGCTTCTCTTATTTCAGCTCCTTGCCCAAAACACCTAACAACTAAAAATAAAATAAAACTAACTATATCCGGTTCAAGCTAAACCCTTGGAAAAGAACCGCAGTCAAAAGAAAAACCAAGAGGGAGTTGCTACACTACCTAAAAAGAAAATAAAAAATCTTTTTTGGTGTTTTTTTGGACTAGCTTCCCTCAAGAAAACTTCCTAAGAAGTCCGTCATCAGGAAGAGTCCACTATATTTTCTGTTTTTTTTTGTGGTCGACTTAGACCCTGAAGAACCCCATCGAAAGGGATCCATCGTCGGGCCAAGACGACTTAATTAATTATACTACTATTTACAATCACAAACACATAAGCAAAAACAACTCAAAAGAAAATAATGAAAACAACTAACAATTATGCTAACTCACAAGAAAAATAAAGAAAACAACTACCATTTTTTGATCTACATATATACATGTACAAGGGAATCCTTCCCCCACCCCATACTTAATATGAGGACATGTCCCCATGGCAATCAAAATAAACAGAGAGGTAAGGGGACTTCCCTGAAAGCTCAGTCCTGGTCGGAGACAGTCCCAGGGTCCAGGCTACAAGCACGACCCAGGGCACGCAGCCAACCCATAATTTTCTTTTCCGATTTTGCTTGTTGGGCAGCCATCGCGTCAACTCTCGACCCCAAGTTAGTCACTGAGGTCTGCAACCCAGCCATCTCCTGCTCCAAATGGTCCATGCGCTGTCCCTGAGTGGCCCTAGACGGGCCTTCAATATCTGCAGCCTGCTCTTGAGTGGGCTGCTCCTCCTCCATATTTTCTTGCTCCTCCTCCTCAGCTTCCTCATACGACTCATTCTCCACCTCATCATCAACAACTACCACTACATCTTTTCCCGTGGTAACCCTATCAGCTCGGAAGGTGTACTCCGTTGGCACTCTGCCACTGCAAAGTCTCCCGGCACCCCAGCTGCAAGGCACAATCGGGTGACAAGAGATGGGAAGAAGAAGCCATACTTCTGAATTTTACTGCGGACGAACATCTCATCGTGTATGAGCCGGGCCACGTCAAAGTTGCAACCCGTCATGAAGCACCAAATCAAACACCCACGAGGATTGTTCACCTCCGAGGTGTTGTTGGATGGGATTAGTCGGTTATTAATCAGGTAGAGCTAACATTTTGCTTCAAACTTGAGGGCTAACAAGTTGAACTTTTTCCGTACTTGTACCACTTCATCTCTGTGCCCGGTGCATAAATGGTTGGGAGGAACCTATCCCACTGAGCATAACGCTTACCATGTGCCTCATAACCGTCCTCGTACAAATCAACGGGGGGTGGCAGCCTGTAAATCCTACTGATGGCCTCCACTGAAGCATTCACCTGCTTCCTCCGCACTGTGACAACATATTTCTTGTGCTCCGGACAGTTGTCATAAAATTCTCGGACGATCATTGCAGTGGCCTCATCGGGCTTCTCAAAGAAGACATCCAAGCGGCGCCTCATCAACTCGTCATACATCCTAGGACAGTTCTGCTAGATGGAGTTTATATCCATGCCACGTTCCGGTATTTTCGACTTCAATTCCTTTTTCGCGAACTTGTCCTGGGCCTTTGCTGATACAAATTTATTGTTGTTGAAGGGTCGAGTGTCAACGGACCTCCGTGGCCTTACGGAGGAAGAACCCTTCCAACAAACATAAAGACTTGTATGCATCAGGTTCATAGGGGTAAATACATTCAAAAGGGAAAAAATTTAGCGGCTCATATTTCAAATAAAGATCGCCGCGTGGAAAACTCCCCTGTTTGTCTGACTGAGGAGGAGCCGGTGGCTTGACGCTTTTGGGGAGCCATTGTACCTACAAAAAGCACATCATTAGTGTAGCACAACAAGGTGACCCAACTGTGGTTACTCAGACTTCACCTTACAATTGGTCACAATACATCCATTCACTGGGGCATTTACACAAACACTTGGTGGGCATTATTCAACGGAGCCCCCATTTACACAAGTTGAAGCCCCAACTTCCACTACAATTTCCCAAAAATCACCCACTAAATCAAGACACACAACACCCCCAAATACCATCACCCACCAGTACGAATCATACACTACCAGGTAATTCTACTAAACAAGAAGAAAAAGCTACAACTTTTAACAAAAGAAAAAGAAAAACTACAAAATTAAAAACGAAAGGAAAAACTAGAAAAGAAGACACATACTTGTGGTGTGAAGGGAGTGAGAAGTGTAGGGGAGGGCTGGGTGTTGGTGGAAGAAGAACATGAGGTGTGTGTGAGTGCTTGATCTTGAGAGGGGAGAAGGGTTCTTTATTTTGTTTAGGAGAAGAAGAAGAATAGTAGAAGAAGAGGGAGGGTTGTAGGAGAAAGAGGATTGTAACTAATGGGGGAGACGTGGGGTCATGGGGTAGTGGTGTGGGGGTGGGGGTGGGTTATGGTAAAGTAAAGAAAAAAATTAAAAATAAAAAAATTAAAAGAAAACTTACCTGGTCGCGACGGTACTAGCGCGGTCACTAGCGCACCTGTAGCGCGACCGCGCTAGTGATCACAAAACGAGGCAGTGTACTATGCCATTAGCGCGGTCACTAGCGTGACCGCGCTAGTGGCGGTAAAACGAGGTAGAACAAGAGGTCATATGCGCGGCCACTAGCGCGCCCGCGCTAATGGCGAGAACTTGAGGCAATGCACTAGGCCATTAGCGCGACCACTAGCGCGCTCAGTAGCGCGGTCACGCTAATCCAGGCCTCACCACACTTGGTTTTTCTGACTTTTTCCTTGGGGTGGCTTGAGTCCACCCTTCGCCCACGCACACCTACATATGTTAATACTTATAACAATTCAACTATTCATCACCTACACTATAAAAACCACACATTGGGTTGACTCGCAACCAACGCCTTAGTTAATGTCGTGGCACGACAATTACAACAAGTCAATGGGTTGCCTCCCATGAAGCGCATGATTTAACGTCACAGCACGACGCAAAATGAGCGCATTTAAGGCTCGCTCGACCTCTGAGGTTCATAAATAAGCACCACACACACTTCCTTGTTCTCGTCCATCCCTACATACGGTTTCAATCTCTTCCCATTAACTCTTAAGGTGTGGGCACCTTTTTCAAAAGCAATCTATACAGCACCTGAGGGAAACACTTCGACCACACAAAATGGTCCAGACCATCGGGACTTGAGTTTACCCGGAAATAGTCTCAATCTAGAGTTATAGAGCAGAACCATATCTCCGGGTTGAAGTTTCGGTCCACAATGTTCTTATCGTGTAACCTCTTCATTCTCTCTTTATACAACCTCGTGCTTTCAAAGGCAAGATACCTGAATTCATCCAACTCATGCTATTCAGTGACTCGACTTGTGCCCGCAACATCAAGATCCATATTTAACTATTTCAGTGCCCACCAAGCTCGATGTTCCAGTTCTACTAGCAGGTGACAGGCCTTTCCGAACACCAACTTGTATAGTGACATACCAATTGGCGTTTTGAATGCAGTTTTGTAGGCCCAGAGTGCGTCATCAAGATTTTTCGCCCAATCAATTCTTGTGGCGTTCACCGTTTTAGTCAGCACACTCTTGATTTCTCAATTTGACACCTCAACCTGCCCACTCGTCTGAGGGTGATAAGGGGTTTCCACCTTGTGGCGCACATCGTACTTAGCTAACAACGTTTCGAAGGCACGATTGCAGAAGTGAGTGCCTCCGTCACTGATTATGGCCCTTGGGATCCCAAAACGGGTGAATATGTTTTTCTTTAAGAACCCCACTACCACCCTTGCATTATTGGTGGGGAGTGCTGCAGCTTCTACCCATTTAAACACATAGTCTACAGCAACAAGTATGTACTTATTGCCGTAGGAGCTGACAAAGGGGCCCATGAAGTCAATCCCCCATACATCAAACACCACCACCTCTTGAATCGGGTTCATGGGTATCTCATGACGACGGGATATGTTCCCCTTCCTTTGACACTCATCACAGCCCTTCACCCACTGGTGTGCATCCTTGAACACAATTGGCCAGTAGAATTCGGCATCTAGAACTTTGGCTGCTGTTCGAACTCCTCCAAAATGCCCTCCATACGATGATGACAAGCCTGCAAAACAAAAAATTATTCTATCTCGGGGACGCACCTCCGGATCATATTGTCAATACAAATTCTAAACAGGTGAGGTTCATCCGAGTAATAATTGCGGCAATCACGATAAAACTTTTTCTTTTGGACTAATGAGAGTTCATAGGGCTCAATACCACTTGCCAGGTAATTTTCAATGTGTGCATACCATGGCACCTCCTCCATGCTCGTGGCGAGTAGCTTCTCGTCCGGAAAGGTTTCTAGAATATCCTCTGCTTCCACTGCATTTTCAGCGCCTTCAAGTCGCGACAGATGGTCCGCGACTTGGTTCTCTGCGCCCTTGCGGTCACGAATCTCTAGATCGAATTCTTGCAGTAGCAGCACCCAACGAATTAGGCGCGACTTGGATTCTTTCTTCTCAATCAAATACCTGAGGGCAGCATGATCAGTGTAAACAATCACCTTCGAGCCGATCAGGTATGATCTGAACTTGTCAAAGGCGAACACTACTGCCAGCATCTCTTTTTCGGTCACCGTGTAGTTCAGCTGAGCTCCACTCAATGTCCTACTCACGTAGTAGATCGGGTGCATTATCTTTTCCTTTAGCTTTCCTAACACTGCTCCCACTGCGTAGTCACTGGCATCACATATGAGCTCGAATGATTGCTCCCAGTCGGGAGCAACAATGATCGGGGCCGTGACTAGCCTCTTTTCATTTCCTCAAAATCCACCCTGCAATCATTAGAAAACACAAAAGGGTTATCTTTTTCGAGCAACTTACATAGGGGGTTAGCTATTTTGGAGAAGTCTCTGATGAATCACCGGTAGAACCCGGCATGCCCAAGGAAGCTCATTATCGCTTTAACTAATGTGGGAGGTGGAAGCTTTGCAATCACATCTACTTTGACACCAAGTTCCCCAAGACTATCCCTTCTTGTACCATGAAATGGCACTTCTCCCAATTAAGCACAAGGTTCCTCTCAATACACCGCTTCAGCACTCGGGTCAGATTTGCTAGGCACTCATCGAATGAATTTCCCACCACTGAGAAATCATCCATGAACACCTCCATGATATCCTCGACCATGTCAGTGAATATGGCCATCATGCACCTTTGAAATGTGGCGGGTGCATTGCATAAGCCAAAGGGCATCCTTCTGAAGGCAAAGATCTCGTAGGGACAAGTGAATGAGGTCTTTTCTCTGTCTTCCGGGCAATGGAAATTTGGTTGTACCCCGAGTACCCGTCCAGAAAACAAAAGTGAGACCTCCCTACCAGTCTGTCGAGCATTCAATCGATGAAGGGAAGTGGGAAGTGATCTTTCCGGGTGGCTAGATTCAACTTTTTGTAGTCCATGCAAATTCTCCAGCCAGTGACAGTTCTTGTGGATATCAGCTCATTGTTGTTATTTTTTACAACCGTCATGCCACCCTTCTTAGGGACACATTTCACCGGGCTAACCCAGTTGCTGTCATAGATGGGGAAAATGATTCCCGCATCTAACCACTTTATGATTTCCTTCTTCACCACTTCCTTCATGTTTGGGTTCAACCGCCTTTGGTGTTCCCTATAAGGTTTGTGCCTATCTTCCAGCAGAATTTTGTGCATACAATATGTCGGGCTGATCCCCTTTATGTCTGCCATGGTCCACCCAATGGAAGTATTGCACTCAGTGAGTACCGGTAAGAGTTGTTTTGCCTGCACATCTAACAAACTAGATGAGATAATAACGGGTAAAGTAGAATTAGGTCCAAGAAACGCGTACCTGAGATGGGCTGGCAGTTGCTTCAACTCCAGCTTGGGTGGCTCTTCAACAGATGGCTTGGCTGGCGGAGTCTCTCTCTTTTCTAAGTGTAAGGGCTCAAACTCAAGTGACCTCGGCCAGACCCCTTTTCCTTCAAGTGCTAACACCCATTCTACCAATTCTTCCCCGTTTACCTCTCCCAAATTCATCAAACATGCAACAAGGGGGTCCTTAATAGTTAAGGACCCATCATCTTGCTCCACTATCACATCCACAACATCAATAAGAGAACAATTGTCGAATTCACTTGGTCGCCTCATAGATTTCTGCACATTGAATGTGATTTCTTCGTCGTTCAACCTCATCTTGAGCTCCCCAGTTTCACAATCAATGAGGGCTCGTATTGTGGACAAGAATGGCCTTCCCAAAATTATGGGAATCTCCTCATCCATTCCGCAGTCCAGTATCAAAATATCTACAGGGAACACAAACTTCCCCACCTGCACCAATACATCATCAAGATTGCCTGATGGTCTTTTCACCGTCCTATCTGCCAGCTGCAACAACATAGAGGTCGGTCTAGCTCTACCAATCCCCAACCTCTTGTACATGGCCAGGGGCATAAGATTAATGTTGGCCCCTAAATCACAAAGTGTCTTGGCAAAGGCAAAATTACCAATGGTACAGGGAGTTGTGAAACTCCCTGGATCAGACAGCTTTTCTGCAATTGGTCGGGTCACTACAGCACTGCAGGTCTGAGTAAGAGTCACAGTGTCCAGGTCTTGGAAGTCGAATTTTTGGGACATCAAGTCCTTCATCATTTTGGCATACCAAGGCATCTCCTTCAGAACATCAATCAAAGGAATGTTTACCTGTATCTGTTTCAACATGTCCAAGAACTTTTTATATTGTTCATCTTTCTGGTACTTGGCTAGCCTCTGTGGGAATGGTGTTGGAGGTCTCTTCTTCCTAGTGATTTGGGATTTTTCTTTGTTAGCCACCACCTCAATTACCGGTTCCTGGTCTCTCTCAACTTCTTTCTCAACCTCATTCTGCGTGCTGGGTTCTCCTTCAGTAGGTTGCACTGTCACCTCAGTTAGGTTTGTTGAATCATCAATTTCAATCGGCACTGGTACCAGTGTCTCAGCCTGTCTACTTTCTCGAGCTCTTTCTTCTCCAAGTCTAAGTCCCTGCCATTGCGTAGACTCACTGCCATCAGCTGCTTTGGACCCTGATCCTTAGGATTTACCTGAGTGTCTGCAGGCAATGTCCCAAGAGGACGATTATTCAAAGACATTGAGATCTGTCCCATTTGCACTTCAATATTTTTTATAGATGACTCATGTGCATCTACTCTCTCACTTATTTTTGCAGTTGACCCAATAACCTGTTGCATCATTGCTTCAAGTCTGGAAAACCCATATTCTTGTCTCCCACCATGTTGTTGCTGAGAGGGGTGATAAGCCTGTTGTTGATTATGATTATTATACCCATGTGGCCTTTGGTAAGGCGCCACATAACCGTGAGGTCGCATGGATCCCATGTTTCCACTGTTATGATGCGGCTGAGGTGGCCTGTACGGCTTATGTTGCTGGCCTCAATTCTGTCCACCCTGTCTTTGGCCCCCATAATTCGACACATAGTTCATATTTTCAGGGTAGTGAGGATGATCACATTCAACATTCCACTGATTAACAAGTGGTTGACTAATGCAAGATGTGTATAAGCCCCATTGGTAGTATCCACAATATGTACCTGCTGCTTCTACCTTGACTCATTCACCTTTTTAGTGAGTATGCTCATATGTGTCATCAAAGTGTCCATGTTTTCAGCAAGAGTGTTGGATGGATCTAATGGCACTGAGTGAACCACTGGGGTGATGGGTGCATTTCTGGTTGTCCACCCCGAATTTTGTGCCATTTTATCAAGTAAGATTTGGCTTTCTCTCTATGTTTTGCTCAGGAATGTTCCACCAGCTGAAGCATCTACATTTGCCTTCACACTATCGGCCAGACCCATATAAAATCGCTTCCCCAACATCTGCTCTGGAATACTGTGGTGCGGACAGATAACCAACATCCCTTTAAACCGTTCCCATGTTTCTTGCAGTGTCTCCGCAGGCTTCTGTCTGAAGCTCAAGATTTCATCAATTTGTTGAGATGTTTTGCTCGGTGGATGGAACTTGTTCACAAACTGCTTAACCAACTCCTCCCATGTAGTAATGGAATTTATGGGGAGCGAGTTTAGCCAAGTCTGGGTTACTCCTGTCACTGAGAATGGAAACAACAACAGTCTTATTGCTTCCGGAGTGACGTTTGGCTGCCTCTGAGTTTTACAAATCGATAGGAAATTCTTCAAATGCTGTTGGGGATCCTCAATGTATGACCCCAAAAATAGTCCCTTATTCTGCAATAAGTGCAGCATATTATTTGTAATCTGAAAGGACTCAACCTGTATCTGAGGGACTACTATCGCAGTGGCCAAATTCTCCGATGTGGGTTATGCCCAGTCATATAAAGGAGCCTCTGGTACAATAGGCGCCACAACCTGCGCAACTGGGTCTACCACATCGTCCCCATTATTATTGTTCCTGTCGTTTAGATCTGCCATGTCAGTTTCAATTTGTTCAATTGATGGTTGTTGCTTGCTTTTCCGGTTGGCCCTGTTCAAGGCCTTGAAAACTTTCTCGGGGTCTGGTAAGGCTTCAAATACTTCACCAGTTCTCGATGAGTTTCTAGGCATGCACATGTACAACCAAGTTAGCAAACGTTAAAATTTCAATGTACGGATGAAATTGAAGAAAATTGACTACACTTAAGAATTTTGTATTTCTTCCAACTGTAATTGATAACACCGTTAAATCCCTGGTAACGACGCCAAAATTTGATCACGCCCAACTATGTCTTATAAAAAGACTAAGCGGGCGTTGCAAATATAATCTGAGTATTTTGCCCAGAGTCGAATCCCACAAGGAATTAACCTATCAATTATCGTTGTCAGACTCACTCGATTCTTCGTAATCAACTTCCCAAAGGTTAAGAATAACAATTTGTTGGTATTTTTACTAACTAAAACTGAATGAAATTAAGTAGACTAAAAGATAACTAATACTGAGTTGTAAACAAACGCGAGAAGGATCTAAGGTTATGGTTTCCCCCATTGATGGAATCCCTTCTTGTATATTTCATATAGTTTGGACTAATTATCTCTATAAATCATGAGCACTCTTGTTACCGTAAATCTCTCCCGAGTAATTACGATAATTTACTAGACGTACTATCCCGAGCTACGCTAGCTTGCTTTTATTATAGTTCACTTTAGATTGTACCCAAGGTATCGTTATCCATAATCCAACCTTTAAACCATCAGTTATGGATCCCTTCTATACTTTGGGAGTGGTGTTGTTCAACAACTACCTAAATATGCACTCTCTCCCGAGCAGATACACACTAAATAGGCACAACTAATTGATGACCCTTCAATCAACTACAATAAGAACTTAGTTGAACAAATAGAAATTGAAACCAAGAAAACTATATTAATATAACAATATGTTCATCCTCAACGGGTTCCACCAAAACCTTAAACTAAATAATTTAGCTACTCATAATTGTACTGAAAATAACAATAGAAGAATTCATCAACAATGACAAAAATACAAGGAAAAGAGATGAGATTTGATGCCCAATTGCCCTCTTTGCCTCTTGCCTTTACTTTTCTTGAACAAGACTCTAAACCTTGATAATCTCCTCTTTTGGGCGAGTTGAACCTTATATATGTTAGGTGGATTTGTCCCAAGCTTCTAATTTTACCCCTGACTAAAGCGTGTTCGAACTGGACTAGCGCGCCCGCACTAGTCATCGCGCTACTGGGCGCGCTAATGGCTAAACATTCTACCTGGGGATAGCTGGACTAGCGCGGCTGCGCTAGTGAGCGCGCTAAGACCGCGCTAATGGAGTTTCATTCTGTCCCTGGCATCTGGACTAGCGCGGCCGCGCTAGTGGACTTGTAATCTATCCCAGCAATTTTCTTCCTTCTTTTCACACGCTAAAGACTCCGAGGGGCCATTCTCCTTCAATTTGGCTCCAAACACCATCCTAGGTCCTCATAAGCGCACTTTGCTCCTGCGAAGCATAAAATCAACAATTAGAGCCATTTCAACATCATTTAACATTCCTAAGACAGTGAAACATCATAAGTTGGAGTATAAATCTTCACTAACTACGTGAATTTAGCCTATTATCAAATATGAATGAATTACACATTACTACTCATTACACTATAGGGAGCCTTAGCAGGCCCAACATCAACCTGAAAGCCAGGCTTTCAAACAAGCAAGTCTGATGTCCACAGGTAGTCCATCCATAATACACAAAATGGGCTTCTGGTGTGTCAAAGTTCCCAAGGGCCTCAGGGACCCCGGGCAATGCTCATACCAAAACCTTTCTCAAAGAAATAGTTGTAAAGATTGGAAGACCAGCCCAGTGTGTCAGAGTTTGGAGGAGTCTCATGGACCCTAGGCAGTGCTCACACTGGGGGTGGTAGGACCTTAGATAGCTAAGAGTGGAAGTTTGAAAATAGTATATAAGGGGTAGGGGATAGTTTTAGAAAAAGCAGTTTGATTTTCCAGGGGTAGGCAGAAACAAATTACAAGACTGAAAACAAACATAGTCCACATTTAGCAGATTGGTTCAGATATGGATACCATACCAATAATTAAGCAATCACAACAGGGACACTCAAATTACAACAACATTAAACATGTTTTGAATAGAGCATACAACTGAATCAAACTAAGTTCTTCATTGCAGAAGTCAACTTGATTTGTTAATTATCACTAGGTGGAATAATACAGACATGTATTTAGCAGAGAAATATGCTGAAGTTAAAATGCCTAGCCAAACAAGTACATAGAGCAAAGGTAGCATGAATTTAAAGCATACTAGTCTTGAAAGAAGTACACAGAAATCATGGATCGACCAGGAACATTCTAAGGTAAACTAACCATAACAACACATAGCACATGATAGGTTAACAGGGATGAAGGCATGCTAGTTAAGAGAGAAATAAACAGGAACTGCATGGCAAACAGAAGCATATCGAGGTTTGAAGTAAACTACTCATATAAATCATATAGAACATCACAAGATAATAAGAACTAAGGCATGGTAGTTGTGAAAAAGATGGTCAAGAATCAGATATCAAAACATAAAACATATCGAAACTGACTACAAAGCATATAGAGTAGAACATGATAACAGCAATTGAGGCATACCAGTTAAGGAGATAGCAAACAAGAAGGTGAAGGCAATTGGAATCCAAGAGTCTAGAATTGGCTTTCAGGTGGCTAGACAGTGCAGCAAATCGAAGTAACAGAAATAACTCAAGTTGTATGCGTGTAAGTGTGTAAGTGAGTTTGTGTCTCAGTGTGTGCTTGTAAGCATATGTGTGTGTAGGTGTTTTTCTGTGTCTTTAAAATTAGAATGGTGCAAGGTTTACATAACATTCATCTGAGTAAACAAATAAGGCAAGGAAAATTAATTGCACATAAATAAAGTATGCAAATAAATTAACCAATTGATTAAGGTTAAACATCAATCAATTAAGAAGACAAAATCCGGGGGAATATCACTTAAATTAGGGAGAATCAATTAGCAGGCAAGATTGAAGTTAAATAAGGTAAGCAATAAGTCTAAAGACCATTTATAGGTCGGTCAAGGCAATCAATACCCAGAAATTAAGCCAGTAGCATAATAAAGGAAGGCAGTACCAATTATGAGTCACATATAAGGAAAAAATAAATAAAATCTTTCAGAAAGATATCAGTTTTGAAAAGAAGTACAATTTCAAACCTTAATTAAGCAAGTAAATCAATTGATTAGTTTACTTAACAGAGCCAAAGTGAACGGGCCATAACATTGAGATAAATAATCAAGTAATGAAAAACCTTAAGCATATCGAAATACATAGATGAAACTCAAGCAAAGAAATTAGTCGAACAGTAAAGGAGAAAGGCCAAGGTCGAGTATTTAAACATTTTAAAAACATTTGCAGAAATCCTATTGGGAATCAAAACCCTAATAAACAGAGGTAGAAAACAAACCCCAAACACCTCAGATGTAAAGAAATCTTAACCTATTTGGCCAGAAATAGTTAGGTTTGTACAAAAATAAACAGAGGTAGAAAAATAGAGTTTTAGACCGGAGATTTGACGCCATGAAAACACAAAAAATGATAATACTAAAAAACAATGGGTGAATACAGACAGATTCACCAAGAGACTGAGGGATTTGAACCAAGTCTGTTCGAATCTTTTTGAGATTCCATCAAATAACATGGAAGTCGAACAACCAATAGAGATAGGAGGCCGGATAGGGCCTAAGATCGAAGAGAAAACCTATGAATTGAAGGAGGGTTCAGGTGACGGCATGCTAGGGTTAGGAAGAGGTTGAGAGAGAATAGGGGGAATGGGGATTCAGGGGCGACGGAATTTGAGAAATGATTAGGTTTAAGGTCGTTTGGTATAATTAAAAAAGGAAATGGATCCTGGACCGTTGATCTTCTGAGATCAACGACCAGGATTCCATCCGGGTTGGGGCAGGTAATAGGATTGTGTTATTGGGTTGGGTTATGGGTTAATTTTAACTGGGATGGGGTAGTAATTGGGCTAAGTCCGAAAAATCAAATTAAAAGAGGCCATTTGTTAAATACCCAATTAATTTAATAAAATAATTCATAAAAATAGCTAATAAATGATTAAAAAAATGATATTTATGCATAAAAATTTAATTTAAATAATTACTTAATATTATAAAAATATAAAAGGTCATTTCCTTGTAAAATAAAATAATTATGCACATATGGGCTATTATTGCAAAGTTATTGCAATTATGACCTAAAAATGTAAATAGGGCTATTCATGAAATAGTTAAAGCTTAGTATAAATATACATGATAAAATTAAGCAAATAAAATTATTATAAAACCATTTATGATACAATTAGTAATAAAAATCCTGGGATAAATTACTTAAAAAATCCTTTTAAAATGCAGAAAATTATGGAAAAATATTAATTGATGCGCATGCGTTGTTTTGGAGATATATATGCATTTTGAAAATAATATAGGGAAAAAATGGGTATCAACATGTATTATATTGTACTGTATCGTTTGATGAATATAATGTTTGGATATATTGTATCGTTTGCTGGTGTGTGATGTGTTATTTCATGACATCATACACCAGCAATATGAAGAATAAACCTGCAATATTATAAAGAAAAATTATGATACGGGGTAAATTTATTTTATAAAAATGTAGGATAAATGATAAAATAAAATTATTTAAATAACAACCTTTTAGAGTGACTACCTGGTGTCATTTCTACCAGAAAATTGGACACTTGTATTGCTCCCATGGGCTGGGCCTTCTTTTATGCTTTAGTGGGCAAACATGGGCTGGCCCAGGCAGTAATTCCGGTAAAACGGCACTTCAGGGAGGAAATTACGCTTGTTGACCTTTTTAGGCCCACCATTTAAATTTTAACCCCAAAGAAAAAGGTCTTGAATAAATAGCATTCGATCGGAATTTTGAAATACGTTGGTTGCAATTTTGGCAATTGTCTGAATTTTAAAGCACCAGGAATTCAACCATATTGCTGAATTTTTTTGGTGATCTGTCAAGACTTGTGGCAAAATCTTGACGATCACCAAAAACTTTTAGTGTGGCTAAAATTTTTGGTGATTATCAAATTGTGCCATACAATCTGATAATCGCCATAATTAACTTGGTGAAATTACGGCGAACAAACTTTACAATTTGATGCCAAACTATTTTTTCAAAACTTCTGATTGTCTAGTTGATCTGAACTGAGCCGAGCTCAAAGTTAATTGACTTTTATGTTATCACACGTGTGGATCAAACCTATAGAAAATATTACTATATACAAATAATAAAAGCTGATGGTTAGTAAACACATACAAAAATTCAATAATTTTGTTTCATAAAAAAAGAATTGGATGGGGAGGGGCTGGTTTGTGTCTAACTTTTAGATAATTTTTTATAATTTCTTCAGGAATGTAGTATACTTTTGTTCAGTTTATTTAGTTAATTTTATACCGTTAAGCAAATGATATTTTTGTCCAAAATATATCATCTCATTTTCAATTAATCCTGAACCCAATAGTTCTATGGTGGAATTCCAATATTTATCTTTTTGGCAATTGTTTGCTGTAATTGGATATCCATCAACCCTATTAATTAACTTTAAAGAAAAAAAAACCTAGTTTTATTGTTGGCAATACATTTCTTTGTGAAAAATCATTTTTTTGAGGTATATATATAGTAAGCAATATTTGTCTCCGATCTTTCTATTAAAGAATAAATATAATTTCCGCCTAATCAAATTTGCATAATTTAATGTAAGCACGTACCTTTCGTAGATTATGCAAAACACGTAAATCATGCATGTGTCTAATACCAAAGAGAATTAATGTATTTTATTAAATGATGAATAAAGATAATATCCTAAACCTTAATCAATTAGACCCAATCAAGAACCCCAGCAAACCAAGCAATATATTATGATGTTCCTAAAAACAAGATCAAACAGACAGACATGACCTTTGCTGAAACACCATTGGTTGAAATGACAAAAAGAAAAATGAGGAAAACAAATGGAGTAGTAGAAAAGAAGCATTCACATTTACTATAATTTGATGGTAGAGACAGACAGACATACAGACATGACCGAGACTCCACCAAGTCAAAGATATAATATGGCTCGTGAGATTTTGTCTTAGCTTCTAAGCATCATGACCTAAAATATTGAAAGGTTTATAAAAGACGATTGTATATGACACCATTATAAAAAGGTCCCTTTTTTACTTTCTGATTTTTGCAAATACTGGAAGCAAAAATAATCATTTGCAAAGGGTTTTAACCAATAATTAATGATGTTTCACTATTTATAAAACTTAAATTTTCTGTAATTTGCAAAAAAGATTAACTTTGTTTGTTTGAAATAATAATTGCCACTCATATATTTTCAATAGTTTTACTAGAGAAATCTATATATCCAGATATTTTTTTCCAACTTCAACAAATTATTGTCCAAACACGTCCTTCAAGAATCTTGATATCGATTTTTTTTAATGGTGATAAATAAAACAAAACAAAAAAAAGTTGGTTAATTTTTTAAAGTGGTGCTATATAAGGAAAAATAGGATAAGGCACTTGAAGGAGGAAAATGACTCTAACTTTACTCTTTTAAAAAAAAGAATTAGTGAAAATAAATGAGACCAAAGGTTATGGATAAAGAGCAGAGCATATGGTTCTGTCCACTATCAATTCCAGCTTTATAACACAGCTCTCCACATCATTTCTTGGGCTCAGTCAGAATAATTCTTAGATGGAATAAGTATAAATTTTAAAAATATAAAGTTTAACATGCATTTTGAAATGTATTTCGGAAAAGGTGAGGGAGTCAGAATCTAAGAAAATACCATCACTAAAGATGGAAAAAAATTAAATTGCTTTCGCACACCAATAATAAAAGAGTTAAATCTTTCAGTGACTAGGGATTCAAATAAAAGGTGGCTTGGAACACCGAAAAAATCAATTCAAGTGGCTACTCTGTAAATAAAATAATCCCTACTTAAATTTGTCACTTTAATTAGAAAAACCCTTTAACCCGCAATTCATAACACATATCTTTTGGGGAAGGGGGGGGGGGGGGGGGGGGGGGGGGGGGGGAGGATAGAAAAAAGGGGGTGTGACAGCTCTGGCGACTTCGCTGGGGATAACCAGAATTCGAGCTTTACATGTTGACTTTATTTGGATTTATTAATTTTGTAAATATTGTGATTTATTTTGGCTAATGTGCTACATGTTCGTTTCTTACAGCTTTGATATTGTTGAACTGTACATATAAATTGTCTTCTCACGCACCCCTTCTGAGTCTTCTTGAAATTAAAATTGGGCATTTGCTTGACATGGCCCGCTTTCTTTGAGATAGCCGAGGAACTTGTCACCCGGTGAAGGATTTTAGTCACACATGTTTTAGGCGGGGAGCACCACCAGCTAAGACGGAAAACAATGCTACTGGTATGCTGATCCTCCTCGGCTTGAGTTGTCCGCTCGAGTAAGCCAGTCTAGATAACTTCTCCACCAGGATTTAAACCTAGAAGAACAAACCTCATGCCGGATATCCCTAGTAGGTTCGCTTTATGTGCATCACGTTCATTTGACTTAGCGAAACTCGGCATAGGGGCCGGGTCCGTATAAGACAGGTATCCTCTTTGAGACCAATATGTTCACTTATGTGCTACTTGATACATCATTTGGAAGGCTTACTTGCATTGTCGACCGGTTTTAGAAAATTAATGTAGCGGGATTATTAAAATATATATATATATTCTCCTAGTTTAGTACAAATAATCTATTTTTTTTA
>ML285213.1:53916-68726 GCA_005239495.1 Nicotiana undulata
CCCCCCCCCCCCCCCCAAAAAAAAAGAATCTAAAAATACTTTTTTTTTAAATCTATATTTGAGACATCAAATCGAGGAATTTATAAAAAAAAAAATTTAATTGCAAAATATTTTCATTCTTCAGAAGTTTTTCTTCGGAAATTAAAAAGATGAAATTCAGAATTCAAAGATTTTTTTTTCATTCTACGGCTAAAATTCAAAACCCCAAAAATAATTTCTTTCTTCCTTGGAAGTTTTTCTCGAAAAACACACACACACAAAAAAATCTTTTTTTCATTGAAGTCATTCTTCCAACAATTCCAACAAAAAAAAATCATTTTTTTTTCTTGATAGGAGCTTTCGTTGTCTGATTTGTATATAAGTACATAAAAAAGGGAAAATTTGGTTTTGTAAATTTAAAAAAAAATGATCATGCCCTTGAACTACGTAATGATCTGATTCATGCGGCGACATGATACGTAGGCAACCCCCAAAAGGTTCGATCGAAATATTTCTCAACAGCTCTAAATGAGGGAACAAGTGAGGTAAGGGAAAAGAAAAGCAAAAAAAAAAAAAAATATATATATATATTTATATAAGAGATTCAATAAAAAAAATCCTTATAAGCCGGGATGAAACATGAAGCCTTCAAAAGCATGTTAGAAATGGTGACAATGTTAGGAACATGACATATTACGTGTGATTCATATATGTAAAATGCCTAACCCTAACACGTTTGTTGTCTCTTATATAGTAAGCTTAAGGTGGTTGGTTTGTGGTGAAACTGGCAACACATCATTACTTGACCAGATCTAAAGGAAAGGTACCGATGGCTAATAATAATGAAATCGAGTTGGTCAGTGACGACCCCCATGGTCAGTCAGTTGAGCAAGAGTCGGAGGAAATGAGAAGATTAAAACAACAACTGTCAGATGTCTATCAAGCTTGGGTCTCCGGTCAGTCTCCACCTCAGGGTCCCTCAGAAGGAACTTCTACCGTACCCTTGGCTACTCAACCACCGCTCCGTGCAACAAGCAATCACATTCTACCACCAGGGTATGTGCCAAACTACAACATCCATACCACCCCTGGTACCTCTAATGTGCGACCTTCAGCCGTACCAGTCAGGAACACCCCTCTTGTCGTGTCTGGCGCACCGGTATATACAGTCCCGCCGCCACCTCCTGTGACGAGGACAAACAATGAGCCACCATCTCATGCTTATGATGGCCAATACTACTCTCCAAATATGGCTTTCAGGGTCTCGGCTCCATACAACCAGACTCCTCAATACGAGTCACCAGTGGAAAATGAAAAGCCTGCCAAAACAGTTGAGCCAGATGAGATGGCAAGGAAAATGAAAAGTCTTGAATAGAACATAAAGAACATACAAGTACTAGGTGGTCACAAAAGTGTATCTTTCAGTGATCTATGCATGTTCCCTCACATCCATTTGCCACCAGGGTTCAAGACCCCAAAATTTGAAAAGTATGATGGACACGGCGACCCTATCGCCCATTTGAAAAGGTACTACAACCAGCTGAGGGGTGCAGGTGGGAAAGAAGAACTGTTGATGGATTATTTTGGGGAAAGTCTTATGGGGGTAGCCTCCGAATGATTCATTGACCAAGATATATCTCACTGGCATGTCTGGGACGACATGACCTAGGCCTTTGTCAAACAATTCCAATACAACATAGATATTGCACCAGATCGTAATTCCCTATCCATTATGAAGAAAAAGCCAACTAAAAGCTTTAGGGAGTATGCAATCAAGTGGAGGGAGCAAGCGGCTAGGGTCAAGCTACCCATGGATAACCATGAGTTGATCACTGTTTTTCTGGAGGCTCAAGAGCCTGATTATTTTCAGAATATGATGTCCGCGATGGGTAGATCTTTTGCAGAAGCAATCAAAATATGAGAGATGGTCGAAAATGGTCTCAAGACTGGCAGAATTGTAAGTCAAGCTGCTCTCAAGGCCACTCCCCAAGCTATCCAAAATGGGTCCGGAAGTTTCGCAAATAAAAAGAAGAGAGATGAGGGGTCCATGATGACTTCAGGATCCAGGGAAGTTCAAAGGGGGCAACTGCACCCTTATGTGCAAGTTCAGCAGGGGCAATCCAGCTACCCTCAACATTATTATCCTCCGCCAATTCCTCAATACTCTGTGGGCCCACCACAATACACAGTGTTCAATGCTCAATCCTATGCTCGGCCTCCCAATCAGCAAGTATGGGCACCAGCTCCAAGTATCCCCCGACCTCAGCAGCAAAATTTTCGGGCACCCTACAATGCTCGTCCCAGGCAGGATTATGGTCGAGAGCAGAGGCCGGCAGAAAAATTAACCCCATTGGCTGAATCATACTCTAGTTTATTCCAGAAGCTGAAGCAAATAGGAGTGATTGGACCCATCGCTCCCCCACCATATGCATCCTGATTCACATGGATTTCAAGAAAATGCCAGATGTGAATATCATTCAGGGGCCTCGGGGCATAGCAATGATGACTGTTGGACTCTGAAGAGAGCCATAGAAAGACTAATTGCTGAAAAACTGATTGCGGTGACAAATGACGAGGACCCTCCTAATGTGACCAACAACCCGTTGCCAGCACATAATGATGTTCACTTTGTGGGAATGATTGGCCGAGATCAAGAATACAAGTCAGTTGGCCGAGTAGAAATGACAACAGGAGCAATTCCAGAAGGAACACGTCTAAAAGTAAGTCCAAGCCGAGATGTGCCATTGATTGTGAAAGGCGCCCAGAGCTCAAGGAAGACAACTTTATCTGTTCCAAAAATCTCGAGGTTGGAAGTCTGCTCCAATGTTCCAAGCCCAAGGTTATATGTCCTTGGAGGCCACCCCATCACAAGGCAGAACCAAGGCGGTACGAAGGGTATAACCGAGCCAATCATAATCAAACCTGCCGTACAACCCCCTGTGACAAACACGAAGACCATTCCTTGGAACTACATCAAAACTGTGATGACTTACAAAGGCAAGGAAATCATAGAATAAGTGGGGGAAACTGGAGGTTTGGCTCGATCGGGGAGGTGTTACTCTCCGGAAGAGTTGAGGAAGGCCAACCAAATTAGAGAAGGCCAATTGCCAATAAAGAAACCAGTCACTGAAGAAGAGGCGGAACAGTTTTTGAAAAAGATGAAAGTTCAGGATTACTCAATCATTGACCAGCTGAGAAAGACTCCTGCCCAAATTTCTCTACTATCTCTGCTCATGCATTCAAAAGAGCATGCTCGTGTGCTAATCAAGATCCTAAATGAGGCACATGTCTTAGAGAAGACCACAGTGAATCAGTTAGAGAAGATGGCCAACATATTTTTTGAGGTGAACATAATCACCTTTACTGATGATGAACTCCCCAAAGAAGGAGCCGGTCACAACAGGGCTTTACACTTGACTGTTAAATGTGAGGGGCACTACGTAAAGTGAGTCATGGTTGATGGAGGCTCGAGCGTAGATGTGTGCCCTCTCTCCACCTTGCAAAGCATGAAGATCAATACAAACAGAATCCGACCCAGCAACGTCCGCATCCGGGCTTTTGATTGCTCAGCGAGAGATACCATTGGGGAGATCAACCTCACCATGACGATTGGGCTGGTTGACTTTGAAATTGTCTTCCAGGTAGTAGACATGGACACTTCTTATAACTTTCTTCTTGGAAGGCCATGGATCCACACGGCCCGAGCTGTGCCGTCCACCTTGCATCAGATGCTCAAGTTCGAACATGACATGCAAGAAATTGTTGTTCACGGGGAAGACGAGTAGTCCATTTATAAAGACCCGTTAATCCCCTATATTGAGGCCAAGAAAGGGTGTGAGTCCATTGTCTATCAGGATTTTGAAGTGGTTTCTGTGGACCATGTTGAGGAAGGAAAGACCATTCTACATCCTCGTCTTTCCGCCACATCTGTAATGGTGGCTGCACTTATGCTAAGACAAGGTTATGAGCCACGAAAAGGCTTGGGGGCGTCATTGCAAGGAATTTCGGAGCCCATTTCTCCATTCAGTAACCAGGGTACTTTTGATTTAGGCTTCAGGCCAACACAAGCAGACGAAGACAAAGCCAAGCACCGCAAAAATCATGGATGGGTCCTGCAACAACCTATCCCTCACATTTTCTATACTTTTGTCAAGCCACAACTTCAAGAAGGTCAAAGTTCCTCGGCGTAGGCAAACATTGATGAAATTTGCCACGACCTCGGCCAAATGTTTTATGAAGTGAATATGATCCAGGACGGTGACGACACTAGTCATGCCGATATGCAACTAATTGGCCCAGACACCATGCTCAACAATTGGGAAGCAACTCCTCTCCCCACAAGGAAGGAGTCTTGTTAGTTTGCTTTTGCAGTTTCCTTTTTGTATTTTGGGTTACTTTCAGGGTTGTAATCCAAACATCTCAGTATGATTGTTTTGTTTTGATGTTAACCCTCTATCTTTTCGAATTCAATGAAATGCAGTTTCAGTTTCGTATTAAGTTTTGTATCTTTTTCTTTTCCTAATTTCGGTCATTTTTTGTTTCCATTTCAGTTTTGTTAATGCCGACTTTAATAACATGACATGCATGCGGAATTCACGCACAGATCTTAAAAAGCTGTCTAATTTCGAAATAATGCATCAAGAGGTTGAATATGATGAAGATGAGGCTGTTGAAGAAATAAAAAAAGAGTTGGAATAATTTGAAAACAAGCCTAAGCCTAACCTCAATGAAACTGAGTCTGTTAATATTGGAAATCATGAAGATGTTAGAGAAACAAAAATAAGCATTCACACTGAACAAGAAACCAGAGATGCCTTGATTCAACTTTTATTTGAATATCGAGACGTGTTCGCTTGGTCTTATGATGATATGCCGGATTTAAGTGCTGATCTAGTGGTTCATAGGCTTCCCACGTATCCTGATTTTCCACCAGTCCAACAAAAGCAATGAAAATTTAAAATGGACATGAGTGACAAAATCAAAGAGGAATTAATGAAGCAGTTGAGCGCCAATGTGGTAAGAGCTGTCCGATACACCACCTGGGTGGCAAATGTTGTACCTGTGCCAAAGAAGGATGGAAAAACTAGAGTCTGTGTTGACTACAGAGACCTGAACAAAGCAAGTCCAAAGGATAATTTTTCTTTTCCAAACATCCACATTCTTGTAGATAATTGTGCGCAAAGCATGAGATACAGTCGTTCATGGATTGCTATGCTGGGTACCACCAGATTCCAATGGATGAGGATGATGCAGAAAAGACCGCTTTCACCACTCCATGGGGTACTTATTGTTATAGGGTCATGCCATTCTGTTTGAAAAATGCAGGGGCAACTTACATGAGGTCCATGACCACCATTTTTCACGACATGATGCACAAAGAGATTGAAGTATATGTCGACGATGTCATCATGAAGTCAAAGACACAGGCTGATCATGTGCGCGATTTGAAAAAGTTCTTCGAATGACTTCGAAGATATGACCTTAAGCTTAATCCAGCCAAGTGTGAATTTGGGGTTCCATCTGGGAAACTCCTTGGTTTTATAGTCAGCCGGAGAGGCATCGAATTGGATCCATCTAAGATAAAGTCCATTCGTGATCTGCCACCCCCGAAGAACAAAAAGGAAGTTATGAGTTTGCTCGGGAGGCTGAACTACATCAGTAGGTTCATTGCTCAGCTCACAACCACGTGCGAACCCATCTTTAAGTTGCTGAAAAAGGATGATGCCATCAAGTGGACGGACGATTGCCAAAGAGCTTTTGATAGGATCAAAGATTATCTGTCGAAACCCTCTTATACTGGTCCCACCTGAACCTGGTAGGCCGTTGTTTTTATATCTATCGGTGATGGATAATTCATTTGGATGTGTTCTGGGGCAACATGATGCAACAGGAAAAAAGGAACAAGCAATCTATTATTTGAGCAAGAAGTTCACCAATTATGAGGTTAAGTACACCCTTTTAGAGAGGACATGTTGTGCCTTGACTTGGGTCGCTCAGAAGCTGAGGCATTATCTATTGGCCTACACTACTTACCTCATATCCAGAATGGATCCTTTGAAGTACATCTTCCAAAAGCCAATGCCCACTGGCAGGCTCGCGAAATGGAAAATTCTGCTCACAGAGTTCGACATCGTCTATGTCACTTGCACCGCGATGAAGCACAGGCTTTGGCAGATCATTTGGCAAAGAATCCAGTTGATGATGAGTACAAGCCACTTAGCACATACTTCCCAGACGAAGAGGTCAACTCAATAGAGGAAGTAGCTCTGGATGACAACCACGTATGGAAAATGTATTTTGATGGGGCTGTCAATATCAAAGGAGTTGGGATCGGGGCAATCCTTATCTCACCTATTGGAAAACATTACCATGCAACGGCCCGACTTCGATCCTTCTGTACCAATAATACGACAGAATATGAAACTTGTATCATGGGTCTAAAAATGGCCCTCGATCTGGATGTGCATGAACTTTTGGTTATGGGAGATTCCGACTTGCTCATCCGGCAAGCCCAAGGCGAATGGGAGAGTCAAGACATCAAGCTTATTCCATACAGGCAATGTTTACAAGACTTGAGCAAAAGATTCAAATCTATCGAGTTCAGGTACATTCCAAGGTTTCATAACGAGCTAGCCGATGCCTTGGCTACTTTAGCCTCGATGCTCCCTTATTCAGAAAACACTCATATTGATCCATTGGAAATCCAAGTTCGGAATCAACACGGTTACTGCAACACTATTGAGACAGAACCAGATGGTGAACCATGGTATCATGACATAAAACGATTCCTGAAAACAAGGGAATACCCAGAGCATGCCAAGGGAGATCAAAAAAGAACTATAAGGCGGCTTTCCAGCGGTTTCTTCCTGAATGGGGACATTTTGTACAAAAGGACCCCATATTTGAACTTGTTGAGGTGCATAGATGCCACAGAAGCTGAGCGGATCATGAGTGAAGTGCACTCGGGGGTATGCGGACCTCACATGAATGGATATGTTCTAGCGAAGAAGATTCTGCGGGCAGGGTATTATTGGCTTACTATGGAGCGAGATTGCTTCAGTTTTGTTCGCAAGTGTCACTAATGCCAGATTCATGGTGACCTGATTCACTCGCCACCTTCGGAGCTGCATCCCATGTCCTCTCCCTGGCCTTTCGTTGCTTGGGGAATGGATGTTATTGGGCCAATCGAGCCAAAGGATTCAAATGGGCATAGATTCATTTTGGTTGCAATTGATTACTTTACCAAGTGGGTGGAGGGCGTCACTTTCAAAGCAGTTACCAAGAAAGCAGTGGTAGATTTCGTTTATTCCAACATCATCTATCGCTTTGGTATCCCAAAAACCATTATCACTAACAATGCAGCCAATCTAAATAGTCATTTGATGAAAGAGGCATGCAAGCGATTTAAGATTATGCATCACCATTTTACCTCTTATCGGCCAAAAGCCAATGGAGCCGTTGAAGCGGCGAACAAGAACATCAAGAAGATTCTTAGGAAAATGATCCAAGGTTCGAGACAATGACATGAAAAGTTGTCTTTTTCTCTATTGGGATACCGCACGACTGCTCGCACATCTGTTGGTGCAACGCCTTATCTGCTGGTATATGGAATAGAAGCTGTAATACCAGCTGAAGTTGAGATTCCCTCTCTTCGGATCATTGCGGAGTCGGAGATTGAAGATACAGAATGGGTAAAGACCCGATTAGAACAACTAATGTTGATTGATAAAAAATGGCTAGCAGCAGTGTGCTTTGGCCAGTTACACCAGCAAAGAATGGCACGTGCTTACAACAAGAAAGTGTGTCCAAGGCACTTCGAGGTAGGCCAACTCGTTCTGAAACGCATTCTTCCACACCAAGTAGAAGCTAAAGGAAATTTCGCCCCAAACTGGCAAGGACCCTACATCATCAAGAAAGTGTTACCAAAAGGGGCCTTGCACTTGGTAGATGAAGAAGGACGGGTACCAGACATGACTATTAACGCAGATGCAATCAAAAGATATTATGTCTGATATATACCCAGTACGGAACTTTCACACATAATTTTCTCAGATTGAGATGACGAAGGCTATCATTGCTCGCCATTCCGAATATGTGTCACCCTTTTGTTAACCTTTTTTGAGCCTTATTTGTTTTCCTTGTTTTCCACCTCTGGAACCTGTGTACTTGTAAAAGCCAAAAAAAAAAAAAAAACTCAAACAACAAATCTTTTGAGTCATTGAACTACGTTCGACCTGATTCCGAAAGGATACGTAGGCAGCCTTACCCTGGGTTCGGTCCCCTCACAACAAAAAAAAAAGCCATATTCCCAGTACTCCAAGACTGGGGCAGAAGTTTGTTTTATTTTATGATATTTCTGTAGAAACGGTTCCAAAAGTTGTAATTCAATTCGAGGTTCTTTTCGCTTTCTCGTTGTTAAGAACTTCTGATTGATATTTGAAAAATATTTGAAGGCCCCATTCCAGGTTCATTGGGCAACCTTCCGCATGTCGTATCTCAATTAAAAAAAAAGAAAAAAAAGATTAAAAAAAAAGAAATATATAAATGAGAGAGTCTTATCAGTGAAAACCTGTATGGGCACTGTAAGGCGACTGTAAGCAGAGAAATGAGAGAGTCTTATCGATGAAAACCCAGACGGGCACCATAAGGCAATGATGAGTAGAGAAATGAGAGAGGTTAGCGAAAACCCGCAAAGGGCGCTACTAGCCGAATGAGAGTCCTCGTACTCCGGTATGAGCACAACCAAGACAGTTTCAAGATGAACATTGGCAACGTATTTTGAGAATTAGACAGCTCAGACGGATCAGGCATCCAGTCCAAAATGCATGTCATGATTCATTGAAGTCGGCACATACTTCCAGATAAGTCTCCCTATTCCTTTTCCCGAAAGGGACGCCTTTTGTTTAAGCACAGTTCTTTTTCACCTTCAAGTATTCTTCTATTTTTACACATAGTTTTCTTTGAGTCCCTTTCGGTCTAATCTTTCGTCAAAAGCGAAGCAAGGAAATGGCTGCAAAGCTGGCTACAGTTTCCCCGTAATATCGAGCACAATTTGGGGCATATACGGCATTAACGAAGGCACGAATCCGTCTGTGATTTCATTTGATAAGGCGAACAAAGTGTTTCAAAGAAACTAAAAAGGTTGCCTAAGCAAGACCTCTTCTTGAGAAAAGTTGATAAGCACTACAGACACAAACCAGTACTTGGTACAGGACAATTGAGTTTGAGTTTTAAAGAAAATTGCATTGCCTCAAAGACAAAGGTAGCAATACCAAGGACGTCTGGGTATGAAACAGTTGGGGGCAACATTGGAAAGACAAGGTCTCCAGAAAATGATACAGATCAGCCGAGCATCTCGGTACCATACTAATAGAATCAGTTCTTCAACTGCGAAGAGGCTGTGATAGAGTATCCGAGAACCTCGGTACCATACTGATAGAATCAGTTCTTCAGCTGCGGAGAGGCCGTGAAGTCAAACCACAATAGGGCATCAAGGCCACAAACCAACCACCACTTTGAAAACTCATAAATTGTTCTTTGTTTGAAACAGGAACAAAGCAGTGCAGAATGACGGTTCTTGAAGGACGAATGTCACCAAACGTAAGCTCCTTAAAATCTCCATTTTTCTTTTATTTTTGGCATGCATCACTACTATTCATACCTCCTAGTTTAGTAGCTTAACCCAGGTAGAACCATTTCACCTAGTGGGATCCAGCTCATAGTTCCGGGTAGAAGTACTCTTCGCTCAGGTCATTTTACATAGCTTAACCCAGGTAGAACCATTTCACATAGGGGGATCCAACTCATAGTTCCGGGTAGAAGTACTCTTCGCTCATGTCATTTTACATAGCTCAACCCAGGTAGAACCATTTCACCTAGGGGGATCCAGCTCACAGTTCTGGGTGGAAGTACTCTTCGCTCAGGATGTTTTACGTAGCTTAACTCGGGTAGAACCATTTCGCCTAGAGGAATTCAACGTTTTATCAGTAATACAGGGTACCAACCCCTGGTTACATTTTCTTCCAGTAACACAGGGTACCAACCCCTGGTTATATTTTTTCCAGTAATACAAGGTACCAACCCCTGGTTACATTCTTCTTCAGTGATACAGGGTACCAACCCCTGGTTACATTTTCTTCCAGTAACACAGGGTACCAACCCCTGGTTATATTTTTTCCAGTAATACAAGGTACCAACCCCTGGTTACATTCTTCTTCAGTGATACAGGGTACCAACCCCTGGTTACATTTTCTTTCAGTAATACAGGGTGCCAACCCTTGGTTACAGTCATTTCCACTAATACAGGGTGCCAACCCCTGGTTACATTCATCTCCCGTAATACAGGGTGCCAACCGCTGGTTACATTCCTCTCCAGTAATACAGGGTGCCAACCCCTGGTTACATTTCCTTCCAGTAATGCAGGGTACTAACCCCTAGTTACATTCCTTCTCGGTGATACAGGGTGCCAACCCCTGGTTACATTTCCTTCCAGTAATACAAGGTACCAACCCCTGGTTACTTTTCTTCCTAGTGATATAGGGTGCCAACCCCTGGTTACTTTCCCTTTCAGTAATACAGGGTACCAACCCCTGGTTGCCTATCCTCTTGGTAACATAGGGTACACAATCCCCCGTTACAAAATTTTATCTCTTTTAGCTAGTTTATTCTACTGTTTCTGTGTGCCTTCCATTAAATTAGATAGTTTACAGCTTTCTCTAATAACTCACAAAATTTTCCTAGTCCAAACTGGGGCAGAAAAAATTGTTCGTTTGTTCGTCTTTGATGGATTTTCAGGCCCCGCCGTAGAGCACATGTGACGGTTAAAGCTTGCGGTTTCAGTTTCTCATCAGAAGAAAGAAGTCTTTCGGTCACAAGATAGTTGGAGTTAGCATTGATAATGTGTCAACAATCCAGCTCTCAAATTTCATTTTTCCAAATTCTGATCGGGAAATCAAGCAATCAAGAATGAGCCATAGTCTTTTCTTCAAAGAGCATCAAGATCCAATCTAAGGTCAACACAAGCGAGCAGGTCAAGAATCAAGATTTGACTCCAGAAGACACATAGATAGGAATTTTGTAACTCTTAGCTTGCAGACATATGTAGTTCTTTTCTCTTCTTTTGATGTAAGTAACAGTAACAATAACAGCAACAACAACAACAGCAACAACAAAAACAGTCTTAACTCCAGTGTTCGGTAGTCCCAGCTACCAAAGTTTCCCAGAACTACACTGACCTGATTCCTTTATAGCCAAGGATATGTAGGCAACCTCGGAAGCAAGGTTCGGTCACCTTTTTCAAAATTTCTTCCATTGGAGTGATATGTGAGCAAAACTTATCTATGGCATTCACTTTTCTTTGCACGAAAATACTTCACGTTCTCGAGCAAAGAGGGGCAGCTGTGAATACCTTATTTTTGCATGCTTTTAATACTAGTATTTGGATGATTTTTAATTATTTGTGCATTTTTATTTGCATTCCTTTATTAAAATACCAAAAATATATTTTTATTTGTGTATTTTAGTTTGCATCCTTAAATTATATATCCTAAGAAGATTTCCTTTTATTTGTATATTTTTCTAGGACTAATAAGATAATTAGGGGGTAAGGGATTGGGCTAGTGTATTTTAATTGAAATTGAGCCAAATTAGCCCAAATTTAGAAGCCTAAATATCTCACTGATCCAGTCCAAATGGGGCTGCCAGGGAATGGTCCAAACGACGTAGTTTTAGATTGAAACTACGTCGTTTTGGTTAAGTGATCAAGATCAAATCCTGGCCACCTATTTTCTTTGATCCAATGGCTTTTATGCAATGTCTTCAAAGTTATTAAAAGCTTAAAATCAGATTTTTGGACCTCATTTGTACACCCAACCCAAACCCTGAACTCCTCTCCTCACTCTCTCCTTTCCTCTCTGCCGCGACAGGCCGTCCACGGCGGCGCCGCCCGCCGGAATTCGCTATTGGCGGCGGCCAGCTTCGGAATGAGCCCAAATTTTCACCATCTCCTCGTCTCCTCCTCCTCTTTCCATATTTCAACTCAAATCTCCCAAAACCTCATCAATCCCCACGAATCTATCAAAAATCGAAACCCTAGCCGCCCCCTTTTCCTCAAATTCGTGAAGTTCCGGCCACCTCCACCCCACAACACATACATGGATGGATAGAGCTCTACCATGCCTGCTCTTTACCCTTGGTCTCCACCCGAATTTCGGCTACCACCCCCACGACTGCCACTTCTCCCGCCGTTGCTCATTCTTTTTCTTTTATTTTTTTATTTTTTTTATTTTTCTTTCTTCTTCCCCTCTTGTCTAGATATGACTCGAGCGAGCTTTTCACGTTGACAGGATTCCGAGATCGATATTGGTTCACCGAACTTTTGGTTTTGGTGTCTGCCAACGTGAAAAGTTCGCTTCGTGGTCAATTCGTTGCTGCCCGATATCCTTGGCATCTCGTCGCTCCTCGAATTAACATCAAATCCCTTGCTATTGTAAGATCCTAGTTCCTCTTTTCTTTTTAAGATTTTTGTTTTGTGTTAAGTTTGGATTTAGTTAATTTAGATTCTGATATTTTTTTGTTTGTTATTGTTAGTATAATATAACTTTTGATATTAGCGCTTAGTTAGCGTTTAATCGAGTTTAATTTAATTGTTGATTTTGGTTATATAATTTCTGCATTCGTTTGGATTTTATTTCTGGATGTTTGAATGCTGAATTATCTGCTTTTGAGATTGTTAAATCAGTAGTTGATAGGAGAGTACATGTTTGGTTGTAATTTACTGTTTGTGTACTGTTTGGAGTACAAACTCCAAAAATCTGCCTCTAGTTGGTAGAATACTATCCTTTGGACAGATATTTTACCAAAGGGTTGTCCTTTGAATACTGTTGGACAGATTTTTGTTGAAACATCTGTCCTTTGGACAAATTTTCATAATGAAATCATGTCCCTCCTCTCCTATAAAGAGAGGGTCTTTCTTTCACTTTAGGGACATATTTTGAGCACTCTTAACACATATTGAGAACATCTTTTACACACTCTATCACAACACAAAAACTTGAGAACTTGAAGGAGTTTTGGGAGAACAAAAATCCTCTAAAATGCTGAGAGTCTTTCAAGGTTCTTTGGTTTTCTTTTGAGGTTCTTGTCTGTTCAAATGTGGCTGGTTTAGTTCTGGGTCATTGTTGAGGTTTTGGGTTGTTGAATTATTGTTCGTTCTTGCTGGGATTGCTATCCATTTTTCCCTTTTAAGCAAGTTTCCTCACTACTTCTAGTTTCTGCATTTAGGTACTTTTCTGATCTTTCTTTCTTAATGTAATTTGATTTGTCTTGGAATGAAGACACGAAGGTGTTGATGTGCTATAGCTGTGTCATTACCTTGTGTGATTTCTGTCTACAAGATGAGTGAATAAATGTTTGACTTCACAGGCTAGAGTTTCACCCGTTATTTTTATTATTGAACTGTCGTGATCCATTCTTATTGGTTATAATATATGAATGATTTGAGTTACTGTAGTATGCGATGAAAGAAGTAGAAAAATGTTGTTAATTTTTAGTGTAGTTGCAGCAATCCCTATTTTGAAACGAATTGATTTTACTTCACTAAAAGTTCTTGTAATAATCTGTCACGCGTTGAAGTTCACTTAAATATTTCCTTCATGTGTTGTCATTGTCCCTTTGCTGAGATTCGTAGCCACATGGTTTCATGGAAGTTGATTAGCTTTATTTTGCCGTAAATTTCTTTAATATGATTAATATAGAATTATTTCATTTATACAATTTTCATTCATGTGATTCTCCCGTTTGTATAATGTTCACAAGCATAGGAAATATTATTTGGCTAATTATTTGCTCACTAACTAATAAGCGAACCATGAATTAATCTTGAAAGGAAGGATGAACGTAACAATTGGGTAACAGTTGGGTTATGATGATTTGAATAGCTTTGAGATAAGTAAATGTACTAATTGAAATTAAATGTGGTTGGATTTTTCAATGTTTCCCCCCTTGGATTGGTACTTCGCATGAATATATCGTATTTTGAATTAAGAACTTAGTCACTTAATTAATTTAATGCTAGGCAACTAGTAGGCGCGCTTTAACTCTTTCATTTACGTATTCGCTTGCGGAGCGTGATGTTTAACACTTAATAAATTAATTCAACAATGTCATACCATACTCGTTAGTTTTTAGTTAACTTTCAATTTAATTAATCTTTTGTTAAAATCGCGGATTCGCTTGCGTAGCGCGATAATTGATATTTAATTAATTCCTTTAAATGTAATAACTTTTTCAGAAGTAATGATATACTAATAATCTTTGTCATAACTGCGGATTCGCTTGCGTAGCGCTGTTATGATAAAAGTACTAAATTCCGCCTCGATCACGGATTCGCTTGCGTAGCGTGATATGATAACGTAATTTATCTAAAATCATTTTCCTTGATAAATCTAATAATCAAGAATTAAAAGCGGATAGGTAAAACATAGAAATAATAAAAATTACAATTTGTCCAAAATTAATTCAAGTCATGTTTTAAGTCAATAAAGCGACCGTGCTAGAACCACGGGGCTCGGGGAATGCCTCACACCTTCTCCCTGGTCAACAGAATTCCTTACTCGGACTTTGCTTTCGCAGATCAATAATAAAAGAGTTAAATCTTCCTTTGACTAGGGATTCAAATAAAAGGTGGCTTGGAACACCGAAAAAATCAATTCCAAGTGGCGACTCTGTAAATAAAATAATCCCTACTCAAATTTGTCATTTTAATTGGAAAAACCCTTTAACCCGCAATCCATAACACATATCTTTGGGTGGGGGGGTGGGGGGGGGGGGGG
>ML285213.1:70454-82092 GCA_005239495.1 Nicotiana undulata
GATATCTCATCAGTTTAGCCTTACGTGAAAGGCTTGAAATACATCTAATGGATGTGGTTACAGCTTATCTGTACGGGTCACTTGATAATAAAATTTACATGAAAATCCCTGAAGGATTTAAAATGCCTGAAGCATATCCAAAATCTCGGCAAATGTATTCAATCAAATTACAAAGATCTTTGTACGCTTTAAAGAAATCTAGGCGCATGTGGTATAATCGCCTCCGTGAATATTTGCTGAAAGAGGGTTACATAAATGATGTTATTTGTCCATGTATTTTTATAAAGAAAATGGCATCAGAATTTGTTATACTTGCTGTTTATGTTAATGACATAAATCTTGTTGGAACTCCAGAAGAGCTCCAAAAGGCAATTGAATATCTTAAGAAAGAATTTGAGATGAAAGATCTTGGAAAGACAAAACTTTGTCTTGGTTTGCAAATTGAACATTTAGCAGACGGGATCTTTATCCATCAATCTGCCTATACAGAAAGGGTCTTAAAACGCTTTTACATGGACAAAGCGCACCCATTGAGTACACCAATGGTTGTTCGATCACTTGAAGTGAATAAGGATTTGTTCCGACCTCCAGAAGAGACCGAGGAACTCCTTGGTCCCGAAGTACCCTATCTCAGTGCAATTGGTGCACTAATGTATCTTGCTAATGCTACATGACCTGACATAGTATTTTCTGTTAATTTACTAGCAAGATATAGTTCTTCTCCTACACGAAGACATTGGAACGGGATTAAACATATATTGCGATATTTAAAGGGAACTCTTGATATGGGTTTGTTTTATGCTAACAAAGATAGTGCAGATCTTGTTGGTTATGCATATGCAGGTTATTTATCTGATCGCCATAAAGCTCGATCTCAAACCGGGTACGTGTTTACTTGTGGAGGTACTGTCATATCATGGCACTCCACAAAACAATCTATTGTTGCTACTTCTTCAAATCATGCTGAGACAATAGCTATTCATGAAGCAAGTAGGGAATGCGTATGAAGACAATGCTGCATGCATATCCCAATTGAAGGGAGGATTCATAAAAGGAGATAGAACGAAGCACATTTCACCAAAATTATTCTACACGCATGATCTTCAAAAAAAAATATGGTGAAATTGATGTGCAACAAATCCGTTCAAGTGACAATCCGGCATATTTATTCACTAAATCTTTGCCAACTTCAAATTTTGAGAAGATGGTATACAAGATTGGAATGCGGAGACTCAAATATTTGAAACAAAGTTTTCATCAGGGAGAGTAAAATACGCGATGCACTCTTTTTTCCTTATTAAGGCTTTTTCCCACATGGTTTCCCTTATAAGGTTTTTAATGAGGCACCTAGCAATGCGTATTACTAAATATGTGTACTCTTTTTTCTTCACTAGGATTTTTTTCCACGGGGTTTTTCCTAGTAAGGTTTTAACGAGGCACATTATCTTTAATGAACATCCAAGGGGGAGTGTTATGAAATTGTGGATGTCCATTTATTACTCCGCTATAGATAATATTCCTGAAGAAGATTATCTATTTAGTACTCTGTTGAAGTTTATCTACAAGCAGCTGATGCAGACAGGTTGCAAGCAGCTCATGCAGACAGCTTACAAGCAACTGAAGAAAAGTCTTGCAGCTGCTTCCTGAAAAGCCTCGCAGCTGCTTCATTTCTTCTATAAATAGAGGAGATTTCAGTTCATTATATACATCAGTTTGAAAGTTCACTAATATATCAATTTCTCTCTATAGTCGTCTTTAGTTTATTTGCTTTACGATTGTTATTTTATAACAACTTTTAGATAATTACATGTTTTTCCTTTGGTACGCGAATGTTGTTCCACAAATAGCATTCACCCTAGTAGCCTTTTGCTTTTGTAATAGTGTATTTCAATTTTGTGCACTCAATTTGGAAAGTTAACTGGTCATTTTAGAATCTGTCTAAAGATAAAACAAGAAGGTATCAATTTCCTGGATCGCAAACCAACAGTAGAGGATAAAACTCTACTAAGATCTTATTATATTCACTCACCCGCTATTGTATAAATATCTATTCAATGAGACTATTATTCCGGGGTATTATGTTCATGTATTTTTGTTTTGAATTTACTTCTTCCATTCCATTTTAACTATCGTTTTAAGCTCAATAAAATTATCCCAAAATCACTTTAAAAATTCAAGACTAAAATTATCTATATACCTTTAATATTAAAGAACTAGTAATTCTTTTTAATATTTTTCAATTCTCAAAAAAAAAGAAAAAAAAGAAATTAACAAGTGTAACTTAGTAATTTATATATTATATTTATTATTTTTCTTAATGAGCGTGAAAAGAATTAAAGTGACAGTAAAATGGGATGTAGGCAGTAACTTATATTGACTGACGGTGTTGTATGCAGCAATTGCACAGCAATTACTTGACACAAGAATAGTTAATTGTAGTTAGCTAACCATGGTTAGTTAGTTAGTTAGTTGCTAATAGTGTTAACTAACCTATTTTAGCAGGATATTAGTTAGTTAGGAGTACAGCTGTCATTAATTGCATATATACACAGCCTTGTACGTTAGGACTATCCTTTTATAAGTATGAAGGGCCGCTTATCCTTTTTAGGACTATCAGAATCATTACAATAGAATACAAATGACGTACCATTAGATAATATAAACCGTTGCAAATGATCTATAAAATCGTTACGATAGCTTAAAGAAACCGTTGTTAATCCATACATAACCCTACCATATATATAATCGTAGAACATGTTCCCTTTAAATTCAAACAAGGTAAATGGTTATCACACTATATAAACCCTTCTTTCCTTCAACAATTCTTTCATCACGTGTTTTTACCTACACAACCTTATTAACTTCCCCTTACATTTAAGCATGATTTTCTGTTCATTACTATCACACTAAACAAATATTCATTAGAAGAGAAGATGGACAATTAATATCTTTCCGCGTGACGAACTCTTTTCATTATTAGTAATATTCGTTCGATTCTCAGGTCTCAGCTATCATTACGTTGTACTAGATGAGACCTCCAAATGGAATTTCCATAAAAGTATAAGAAAAGAGTTGAGCCATGCGAACATATAACATACACACAAACACACACATGGCCTCGTAAAGGAAAAGATCTGAAAAGGCCATGAAAAGTTGGAATAAAATTAATATGCACGCATGTAAATACGACACGTACAACACCAAACAGCCCTAAGCTGTTTTATAGAATATACTAAAATTCTGCATTGCTGTCTACCAATATAAAGTGATCGATGGAGGTAATGAGAGGTATGGGAATATGGAAGATCTTCAATTAAATTTTGCTGAACAAGTCTATTTCACACTACACTCACCATAATTGGCAGTTTGTAGTTTATAGATTCTGAACGGCCACAAAATTTATAACTTTTTTAGTTAGTGGTTTCATAATTAAATAAATTATATATAATAATAATAATAATTTTTCAATACAAATAATACAAAGCTTGAGCCAAAATTATTGAGTTCGTCTGACGTCATATATAGCTAATGCTCTCCCTCCGTCCTTTTCATGAGATAGTTAATTTAACATGGAATCAAACAGAGCAGGTACGAGATCCTGACAAAAGGGTGGTGCTCAGACCAAATAAGGACTTCTGATACCATATTAAATTGTGTGATCATCTCATCAAAAGAACTTTTATAAAAAATATACATACTTTTAGTTAATTAATTATGTTTTCAATAATTTTTATTATTACTCAAAGTATAAAGCATGTTTTCTCGTAGTTGACGCATGAAAAGATTAAGACCCACATATAAATTGGCATGTTCAAACATAATATAGGAGTAACTAATAATTAAATGTCATTTTTACAGTTGTCTATTTTTTAACAATTCAATAAGAGTTGGTCAGTTGGGTGAGGATCTTTGAGGGGTAGGGTTGGAGGACAAGAGTACAGGTTTAAAGCTTGGAGCAGGACAATCAAAGGACAACTCTATTTCTGACAAGCCAAGTTTTGCCCATAAAAGTTTATACGTGTCGAATTAACCTGTGGGAGAACCTAATTCACTTGTCTGCATGTCTCTCACCATATCCTAGTAGTATTAACAGTCTAGTGTAAAAGGAATTTTTCTTCACATATTCTGGGCATTTTCTCTTCACTTTCTCTCTTTCTGTACGAACAGATCAGCCAATCACTGTAGCAATTGGTGGGAGAAGATCTTCTTGCTCGATGAGGATAATAGGTGCACAAAATCTTTTGTATTCACGTAAGGTTCGGGAAAGAGTCTGCACCTTAAGGATGTGCGGTAGACAGTCTATCTGATTCAAGCATCAGTGCCTGATTTTACGGTTTGAACCCATAACTTATAGATCATACAGAGATAACTTTATCGTTGCTTTAAGACAACCAATCAATTAACCATTCACCTTACCGTCGTCGTGTCATCAAGTAACTTAATTAATTAACAATAAAAACATATACATTACTTAACTACGATTTATTGACTTGGTATAAATATGAAAGGCGAACGAATTTTTACCGAGAATAATATAGGTGCGAAAGCTTCATTAAAAGCTTCACATAATGCAAATCCTTGTTGGGGGAGTACTGTATGATCACTTCTGTTTAATTTCCTCTCTTTTGTTTTTCCCTTCACTCTTTCTACTTTATTTTCCTTTCTTTCCTTTTGCAAACCTTGATTCTGTCCTAAAACAACTTCCAAATTAAAGAGATATAAATTGTTATTTAATTATGCAGTTTGCCTTCCATGACGTCTTTTTGATTCGCTAGCTGGTCCACATACATCCATCATAAGATAAACTAGAATATAATATTGTTTATCCTTAAAATTGATAACAATTGAATTTGTACATAATTTTAAAAATATATGGATTGATTCAACATAAATAATCAAGAATATTAAAAAAACGAGTTAAAGACAAAAATAATAATCAAACTAATTGTAATGTTACGGCCCAACTCGAACTATAGGTTGAATAGTGGTGTAAGATTTGCTTGTGGTAGCCACTAATAAATGTGGTTATTCTTTATCCACAAAATCTAATGCTGAGCAAAAAGAGCCACTACTCTATTAAAATTGTTATGAAAAGACCGTTTTGCCTTTTGTTTACTTCTTATATGTTAAAACCCTTGTTTTATTCATTAAGAGGGAAAATTGCGAGGCAAACTTTTCAGAGACTATTCGTGCTCCTCTGCCTTTATTCATCTGTACCTTCTTTGCATGCAAATCAGTTGCAGTTGATCTTTTCCTTCGTCATCTTCTCTGCTTTGTACGATTGAACTGGTGTTTATCGAACTCGAACCATTCCAGTTGTTTTATTTGATTTTTTTTTGCTTTTATGCATTTTTTATTTTTGTATATGTTTAATCGAGATCAATGATGTGTGTTGCATGAAGTATGTATGAAATTTCGAAAATAACGATTATAAGTTGATTTTAGTGTCGAATAATGATCGGATTTTTGTGATAATGTTATTCAGAAATTTTTGTGTTTGTGGTTCAATCAATATATTTGATTATGTAAGGATATTTGATGAAAATAGTCGTTCGAATTCATAAGCTAACTGTGTTTATAAATTTTTAGTCAAATGTGTTCATAAAAGTTACGGACCAAGTATTTTTTACTTTTGGACTTGGATCTCAAAGTTAAGGACTGAAAAATATAAGTTAAGGACCTATTGTCCCTAACTATTTAATTTGAAACTTTAAGTTAAGGACCTATTGTCCTTAACTTTTTAACTTGAACTTTTAAGTTAAGGACTGAAAACTATAAGTTAAGGACCTATTGTCCTTAACTTTTTAACTTGAACTTTTAAGTTAAGAACTGAAAACTATAAGTTAATGACCTATTGTCCTTAACTTTTTAACTTGAAACTATAAGTTAAGGACCTATTGTCCTTAACTTTTTAACTTGAAACTATAAGTTAAGGACCTATTGTCCTTAACTTTTTAACTTGAACTTTTAAGTTAAGGACTGAAAACTATAAGTTAAGGACCTATTGTCCTTAACTTTTTAACTTGAAACTTGAAGTTAAGGACTGCTTGTTCTTAACTTTTGAACTTGAAACTTGAAGTTAAAGACTGCTTGTCCTGAACTTTCTAACTTGAAAGTTGAAGTTTAGGACCAAGTGTCTTTAACTTTTTAACTTGAAACTTGAAGTTTAGGACCTGCTGTCCTGAACTTTTAGACTTGAAACTTGAAGTTAAGGAATGCTTGTCCTTAACTTTTTAACTTGAAACTTGAAGTTAAGGACTGCTTGTTCTTAACTTTTGAACTTGAAACTTGAAGTTAAAGACTGCTTGTCCTGAACTTTCTAACTTGAAAGTTGAAGTTTAGGACCAAGTGTCTTTAACTTTTTAACTTGAAACTTGAAGTTTAGGACCTGCTGTCCTGAACTTTTAGACTTGAAACTTGAAGTTAAGGAATGCTTGTCCTTAACTTTTGAACTTGAAACTTGAAGTTCATGACCAAGTATCCTTAACTTTTAAACTTGAAAGTTGAAGTTCAGGACCTATTGTCCTTAACTTTTAAACTTGAAACTTAAAGTGAAGGACCTATTGTCCTTAACTTTTTAACTTGAAACTTTAAGTTAAGGACTGCTTGTTCAAATCTTTTATGTTATTTTTCCTTCTTTGTAGTGTTATAATGGAAGGAGATCGTGCGTTCGAGTTTAATGTTTGGCGAAACCTCATGAGCTATTGGAAAGGAGATCTACAATATAAAGAAACGATAAAAAGTTTTTTGTCAAACCGACAGTGGAAGAAATTAAGGGATGGTATTTTCGGAAACTTTTTCAAGTTACAAAGTGTGAAGTTTTCTGGTAAACTAATTCACTGTCTATTACTTTATGAAATTGTAAGTAATGACGCTAATTCAATGACGTTCAAGGTTTTTGACCATGAACTTAAGTTTACACGGGAAGCATTTAATATAATCACTGGATTGAACTGTTCTTCTTCACTGGATATTAAAGGTCTGGATGAAAAAGAGAATAGGCTTTTGAAAGTCTATTTCTTAGGAAAGGATCGTATTGAGTTAGGTGATTTGTATGATTTTATTTCGAGTCACCCAGATGGTATAAATTTGTCATTTGAAGGCATCGATGCGGATGCTGTGAAGTTAGCAACAATATATTTTGTCTAATCTGCTTTGTTGGGTAAGCGGAAGAGTAGGAACGTTTCTGAGAAGTTAATGGAAATTGTAGATGATGATCTACTTTGCTCTTCATTCAATTGGGGCTCTCTAGGTTATGAAACATTATTAAAACCATTGAAGAGTTATTTGAAGCCCAATGAGAATGAGAATGAGAAAGAGAAAGACAAAGATAAAGACAAGGATAGCTACACTCTACTTGGCTTTTCTTTTGCTTTTTGTGTTTGGATTATGGAAGTGTTGCCAATTTTCCAAGAAAAACAATTTGTTAACTTTCGAGAATGTGGTTATCCTCGGATATTATGTTATTCAGACATGAAATCTCCACAATATGATTCTCTGTGTAAAGGATACTTCCATAATGAAAGTGTGAGTTAATCTGATTACTCGATTTTTTTATATTTTTTTTTATGTTTTTAAGTTCTGAAAGCTTATGTGTTTTTTCCTTATATAATAGTTGTATAAATTGATTGAGGTGGCACCATTTATTGCTTGTGAAGAAGATGCGGAGCCTGTTACTGTGCATGAGCCATTTTCTCAAGATCAAGCTCAATGCCTTCTTCCACACAATTTGATGAAGTCATTCTTAAGGAAATTGTTAAAGTAAGTTTTCTGTCTTTTAATAGCATTAGTTTTTTATTTGATTGTTTTTTTCTTAAGAGACTTTTGTTTTTATGGTTTTTTATTCAGAGATTATCAGAGCAGTTTAAAAAGGATCTTCAGGCTGAAGTTCTAGGATAAATCAGAAGATATCTGTGACAGAAAAAAAGATTGAAAATGATATGAAGGTAATATCATTAATTTCAGTTAGTTTAAAGTTAAGGACACCAATTCAAAGTTAAGGACCTATTGTCCTTAACTTTTTAACTTGGAATTCAAACTTAAGGACCAAGTGTCCTTAACTTTTTAACTTGGAATTCAAAGTTAAGGACTGCCTGTCCTTAACTTTGAACTTGAAATTCAAAGTTAAGGACTGCCTGTCCTTAACTTTTGAACTTGGAATTCAAAGTTAAGGACCAAGTGTCCTCAACTTTTTAACTTTGAATTCAAAGTTAAGGACTGTCTGTCCTTAACTTTTGATGGAATTCAAAGTTAAGGACCAAGTGTACTCAACTTTTTAACTTGGAATTAAAACTTAAGGACCAAGTGTCCTTAAGTTTCTAATGTAGTTTCTTTCACAGGATTTAAAGAAAACTCTAGGATCAAAGATTAATACTTTGTTGAAGATTTTTGTGAAAGCTGATGAACGGAACATAGAGAGAGAATCTAGTGTTCCAATTAGTAAAGATGGAGTTGATCCAATTAGTAAAGATGGAGTTGATGATCATGGTGATGGTACAGAACCTACTGTGACAATTAACAAAGATGCGGGTGGTGGTGAGCGTAGTGATACATATGTGCATGCAGAAGTTCAGTATGAAAGAGATTATAGAGATGCACATCTAGATGATGAAACTGACATTGGCACTCAAATTGGGAAAGGTTATATATAGATTATGAATTTTTTGTCATTGAAATTTATATTAAATAGCGTAATACATATAAGCTTTTTTGTGTTACAAATATATGTAGAATCTATTGATGGAGTGGAAGTTCAAGATGTTGTAGAATTTCAAGAGCAGGAAAATCCAACAGAGACGGGAGTAACAGAGAAAATCTGTAAATGTGTAGTGCAATCTCAGGATTTAGAAAGTCCATTGGGAACAAGTGTAAGTGAGATTTTATGCAAATGTTTTGAAGGACCATATGATATGTCTACACCTCTCACATATAAAGAGAAGTTTGGATTTCAAAATTCTACCAATCAAGGTTAGATGGAATTTTCATGTTTTGTTGAATGTTAGTTTTAGTAAATTATTAGAATGGGTATTAATTGTAAATGTTACGGAATCTTTTGAAGCTGCAAAGGAAGAAGATGGGGTGGAGTATCAAGAGAGAACTGGAGTACAATCTCAAGATTTCGAAAATACCCAAGGAACAAGCATAAGTGAGACTGTTTCCAAATGCACTGATGGAACATGTGATCTCTCTACACCTCGCTCTCTTCCTGACAATATTGGAAGAGAAGAAAATGATATTGAAGATAATGATTTAACTGGGATCATCTTGACAGTTGCAAAAGGTTAGACAGTGGGTTTTTTAAATTTTATACATAACAAGCACTAATTGTGTTAGCTCTTTTGAATATTTTGTAGAATCTTGTGAACTTGCAATTGAAGAACAGTTGCAAGATAAAGAAAATGTGCAGTTGGAAGATAAAGAAAATGCAACCAATATGTCAGCTCAATCGTCTGTTAAAAAAATACAAGAAGGCAGTGTGAACGAGACATGTATTGATTGTATTCATAATTGAAACTGCTGACAACTTGCAGGAAACTAATGTGTATATATAGCTTTGTCTGCAGAGAAAAACCAAGATGAAGCTCTTAACCAATATACTAGGAAAAGGAAGAGAGATGATAGTATTGGTTATGATGGTCCATCATTTTCTATTCTTACTCCTACTATTCCAAGTACACAAATGAGCATTGATGAGGGTTTGCCTACGGAGGTTGAAGGAAATGTTGAAGAAGAGCTTGGTCGAGGCAAAATGAATAAGATGCTTAGTTGGCAGTTGAAATCTCCTTTTGAACAGGAAAGAAAACAGCAAAATCAATGGCACATAATGAAAATACTCCCAACAATTCAGGTTGGATAAAATCAAAATATACTCGTACATGTATTTTTCATTATGACAAAGATGATACAAAATTATTGAAGAAATTCATTGCGTGGTTGGGCAAGGAGAAAAGGAAAGGTCGCAAAAAACCATAAGTCCCTTAATGTATTTTATTATTTGTTAATTGCTTAAATTTGTGTCCTTAACTTTTCAACTTGAAACTCAAACTTCAGGACCATGTGTTTTTAACTTTTCAACTTGAAGCTAAAACTTCAGGACCTAGTGTCCTTAAGTTTTAAACTTGAAAATCAAACTTCAGGACCATGTGTCCTCAACTTTTCAACTTGAAACTCAAACTTCAGGACCATGTGTCCTTAAATTTTCAACTTGAAAATCAAACTTCAGGACCTAGTGTCCTTAACTTTTGAACTTGAAACTAAAACTTCAGGACCTAGTGTCCTTAAGTTTTGAACTTGAAAATCAAACTTCAGGACCATGTGTCCTCAACTTTTCAACTTGAAACTAAAACTTCAGGACCATGTGTCCTTAAGTTTTAAACTTGAAAATCAAACTTCAGGACCTAGTGTCCTTAATTAGGAAATGAGGACTAAATTCTAGTTTTCAAAAATTTCAGGGGACAAACTGATATATATGCTGATGATAATAATGTGAGGAAGAATCCATACAAATTGTATCAGCTAAAAATCAATAGCAAAATGTTCTTCTTTGAGCTTTTAGATAGTAGCTTTGTACTTGATGATAAGCTTTGTACTAGATTTTAGCTCTAGAATCTCAGTTTCAAGTGGATGAACCTGGTTCAACAGGACATTGTTTTTCTTTTCAGATTCACTTACTCTGATTTCCATGTTCATGCATTTTGCTTTTAGCATTGCACATTATTTAGAAAGCTGATCTTCTCTTTGGATGTTTCTTCAGAATCATCCATGAAATCAAGTAGCAACTCAGAGAGTTTTTCTTTAGATAGGAACTTTATTTTTGTTTTGAGATGGGAGATACTTACCTCTGGTTCTTCATGTGATTCCTCATCAGATTCTCCAATTGCCATGAGCGCCTGATCTTCAGTCTCACCATCTTCTGATTCTTCATCTGAACTTTCCCCCCAACCAACAACCATAGCTTTTGTTGTGGTTTTCTTGGGTTGGACTAGTTCCTTCTTTCATATCTCTCCTTTTTCCATTCCAATTCCCACTGAGCACAGTTTTTGATAAGGTGTTCAGTTTTTCCACACTTATAGCATCCCTCGTTGGCTGGCCTTTATGGAGCTTTAGCTTTGTTGTAATTTCCTCCTCTAGAGATGCCCTTATTCCTCATGAGAAAGTTTCTTAATTCTTTGGTAATCATGTCCATCTCATCATCATCCAGATCTGCTCCCTCAGTGATCCTTAGTGCTAGACTCCTCTCCTTCTTTGGAGCATCCATTTTCATTGTCTGCCTACTGAGTTCATAAGCAGTAAGGTTTCCAATCAACTCGTCCAATCTGAGGGTTGCCATATTTTTGGATTCCTGGATAGCAGTGATCTTGCTTTCCCAGGAAATTGGCAAGACCCTAGTCAGGATCTTCTCTACATTGTCTTCTTCAAGAATTACTCTACCAAGAGACTTAAGTTCATTTGTCAAGGTTGTGAACCTTGTGTACATCTCTTGGATTGTCTCACCTTCTTCCATAGTAAAGTTTTCATACTGAGAGTATAGTAGGGTACCTCTTGATCTTTTTACCCGAGGTGTTCCTTCATGGGATACTTGCAAGGTATCCCAGATCTCTTTGGCAGTGGTGCATCTTTGGATTCTGCTATACTCATC
>ML285214.1:0-63554 GCA_005239495.1 Nicotiana undulata
AGCTCTCAGAACACTAGGAACATCATTCAAACCAAGAATCACTCTCCAAAACCCCTTAAATCACACTTAGGATTTAAAGAAAAATTTCAACGGCTCATCAATACGCCGAATGGGTCTACACTGCTCGGAATGACCCCAAATTTTGCGGACAAGTTATAAATGACTGCACGGAACTATTGCCAGTTCCGGAATTCCATTCAGACCATGATATCATGAGGTCTAACTCCAGGCTGAATTCCAAATCACATGAAATCCTGAAACTCCAATTCAGGTGCCGAAATACTCCCGGGTCATCAGAAACCCGAGGCGAACACACTCCCAAGTCCGAAATCATCATCCGGAGCTGCTGGAGCTGTCAGAACTCGATTCCGAGGTTGTTTACTCAAACTACTGCTCGGAACCAAAATCAGCCAAATAGGCTAGCCTTCAGGAACCAAGCGTTCCTGAACTGGCCAAAACACTTCCGAATCTTGAACTACCGGCCCACCCAAGTCATAAGGCACGAGTAGTCACTTTGGGAAGGGTCATTCATGGGAACGGAGTCCCAACACACAAAACGACCGGCTGGGTCATTACAGAAGTTGTTATATCATCCATCCACTAGACTGGCAAAAATGTTTACATCCGAAAAACTTGAGCTTGGAAATGAAAGGTAAGTTAATTGAATTTTTATGTGCTAATGTCGATTGCCTTGCTTTATCGCATTCAAACATGACAGTTATACAACCGGAGGTAATGACTCATAAGCTGAATGAGGACCCATTGCACCCACTTGCCGAACAAAAGAAAAGGGAGCAAGGAACATTTGAAAATCGAGTAATCCAAGATGAGGTACTAAGGCCTCATTTATTTTCTCTTAATGGAGGTCTGAATCTTAATCATTCAGATCTCAAACATTAAGTGCGTTTATTTTTGGAGTCTGAATCTTCACTATTCAAATCTTAATCATTAAGTGTGTCTGTTGTTTTTTACTTCACAACCACTTAATGAGTATGAATAGATCTGTATGATTATGATTTATAACAGAGACTTAATTTCATTAAGATGTTATCATCATATTCATTATTAACTGCCGCCACCGCCTACAATTATCAACTATCACCATACCACCCACCACCGCCATACTCAACCACCGCCACCACCACTACCGCTACCACCTCCACCACCACCACGACCACTATCATCATCCTCAATCATAGTTGCCACCATTATCGACTACCACCAGTCCACCACCCACCACCATCATTGTCAACCACAACCAACACTAATCCACCTCAACTACCACAACTAACTACTATATCACCATCACCAAGCCGACGGTACCCAACATTATAAACTACCACCACCCACTACCACCTTCTGCAATCACAACTACCACCACACGTTATTATTAACTATCACCATTCACCAACACATCCTCAATCATAATCATCACCCTACCAATTACCACTTGCTACTATCCTGAACAACCGCCATAAAAAAACTACCACCAACCACCACCTCTAGTCGGCATTCACAAGCACTATCGTTATCCATCACAACCAACAACTATTATATTTTTAAAAACTATATATTTTATTGATAGAATATTAGATTAATTAGTATTTCGTATGAGTTTATGTTTATTAATTTGCAAAAAGAAAACTTTTATATATTCAGATGTTAAAAATCAAACATTCTTAATCATTTAGTATTCAGATCTTAATACACATCTTAATATTAAGATGTGTATTCAGATTCAGATGTCTTAATCTTACTACACATCTTGATATTCAGATGTGTATTCAGATTCAGACGTATTAATCTTAAAAAAAACAAATGACGCCTAAAACTTCTAAAAATTGGTTCAGTTTGAGAGGTAAAGTACCCTGGCTGGTTAGTTAATACTGCAATAGTCCCAAATAAGAATGGGAAGTGGTGAGTCTGTGTGGATACTGATTTAAAAAAAGAACTTGCCGTAAAGATTTGTTTCCTTTACCACATATAGATCAATTGACTGATTCTATTACAGGTCATGAACTTTTAAGTTTTTTAGATGCATATTCTGTCCATAATCAAATAAATATGGATCCTCTAGATGAGGAAAAGACTTCGTTTATTACAGATATGGGGACATATTGCTACAAAGTGATCCCGTTTGATTTAAAAAATGCTGGAGCAATGTACCAAAGATTGGTGAATAAAATGTTTCAATAGCACTTGGGAAAATCCATTGAGGTTTAAATAGGTGATATGTTGTTCAAATCAGCACGAGTAGATGACCATTTCCAGCACTTGACGAAACCTTCAAAATTCTCCGAAAGTATAACATGAAGCTAAACCGAAAAAAGTGCGTCTTTGGTGTCGCTTCAGGTAAAATTTTAGGATTTCTTGTTTATAACAGTGGCATCGAAGTGAATCCCGCTTAGATAAAAGAAACGGAGGAAATACCTGATGTACTTACAAGCAGAAAAGTGGTATAGAAATTAACAGGTAGAGCAGCAACTTTAGGAAGATTTATATGTAAATCCTCAGGGAAAATATTTTAAATTCTTTTATATATTGAAAAAGCAAAACGAATTTGAATGTACTGACGAGTGCCAAAAAGCTTTGAAGGATTTGAAGTCACATTTATTGAAACCGTCCCTATTAGCAAAACCAAGTGACAAAGAAAGATTACTTGTTTACTTAGCTATGTCAGTAGTAACAGTAAGCGCGGTCCTGGTACGTGAAGACAATGGTAAGCGATTTCCAATTTATTATGTTAGAAAAAACTTATTAGATGCCGAGACACAATATCCTCATTTTGAGAAACTTGCATTTTCATAAATTATTACATCAAGAAAGTTACGACCATATTTTCAATGTCATCTTATTTCTGTTATAACTTCTTTCCAACTAAGGAATATATTTCACAAGAAAAAGTTATCATAGAGGTTAGCTAAATGAGCCATAGAGCTTGGCGAATATGATATTATCTATCAGCCTAGAACTGTCATAAAATCTCAAGTACTAGCTGATTTCATAGCTGATTTCTGCTCGAACCTACTTCCTGAAGCAGGAAAAAAGGTACGAGTGTTTTCCCGATCTAATATGCGACTTGGACCTTATATACTGATGGGTCTTCAAATGTACATGAGGAGGTTTGTGAATTGTTTTAATTACATCTTCGGCAGAGATTATAAAACAATCGATAAAGTGTTATCCAATTACTAACAATGAGGCAGAGTATGAAGTCGTGGTTGCAGGTTTAGAAATTGCGGGAGAACTTGGGATTGAACAAATCAAAATAAAAAGTGATTCGCATCTGGTAGTAAACCAAATGCGAGAGAGTTACGTGGCAAGAGAGACGCGAATACAACACTACCTGGATAAGGTACGAGAATTTCTAGGGAAGTTCCAGACTTGGAAAGTTATGCAAATAACCAGGGAAGAAAACATAGAAGCTAATGTATTGGCAAACTTGGGGTCTGTGGCTGATGTGTCAAATGAAGAAATGCGATTGTGGTGCACATGTTCCATTCAACCCTTTATCAAACCAAAAATGAGGTAAATTTCAATAATATAACTTGGGATTAGAGAAACGAGTTTGTGAATTATTTGCAGTATGGAATTTTACCTGAGGATAAGAAGAAATCCCTATTGCTACGTATGAAAGCTGCTTAATATTTCCTTATAAAGTGAAATTTGTAGCGTAAAATGTTTGGAGGACCCTTAGCAGAGTGCCTTGGACTATCAAAAATTGAATATGTGATGAGAAAAGTGCACGAGGGACACTGTGGTTATCATGTCGGGGGATGATCGTTAGTGAGAACACTAGTAAGAGCGGTGTACTATTGGCTAAAAATGGAAGATGAATCGGAAACTTTTGTAGAAATGTGCGATAAGTGCCATCAATATGCAAATAATACGCATCGACCATTGGATTTTCTCCATTCAATCATATCATTGCGTCCATTTATAAAGTGGGGGATGGATATCGTATGTCTTTTACCTCAAGCCAAAGAAAAGGTACAATTTTTGTTAATTCTAAGGAGTTATTTTTCAAAGTGGGTAGAAGCAGGTGCCTTCGTAGAGGTACGAGAAACGGAAGTTATTGACTTCGTTTGGATAAATATAATATGTTGATTTGGAGTCCCAATGAAAATTGTTTGCGATAATGGGCCATAGTTCGTAGGTGCGAAGGTTATTGATTTTTTCACAAGTTAAAAATTTAAAATAATAACTTCAGCACCCTATCATCAGGTAGCTAATGGATAAGCTGAGTCGACAAACAAGATCATTTTTATTAATCCAAAGAATCGATTAGAAGAATCAAAAGGCAAGCTACCGGGGTATTATGGGCTTACCAAACAACATCGAAAATAAGCACGAGAGGATACCATTTTTGCTCATTTATGGGACCGAGGCCTTAATTCCATTAGAAATAGGAGAACCGAGTACAAGGTACACACATGCAAATGAAGTGTAAAACGAGGAAGAACTTCATACAAATTTAGATTTGACAGAAGAGAGAAGGGAGGCAGCTTTGGTTCGGATGGCAGCACAAAAATAGTGGGTCGAACGATAATACAACATGAAGGCAAATGTAATATATTTTAAAATTGGGAACTTTGTCCTCAAATAAGTATTTCGATCAACACAGGCGGCAAATTCAGGTAAGCTAAGTCCAAATTAGGAAGACTTGTATTGAGTTAAAAGTATTTCTATAAAATGGATCGTATGAGTTGGAAACTATAAACAACAAGGTGTTACCATCTCATCGGAATGAAGTTCACTTGAATAAGTATTACTTATAAAGAAGCTATTACCCCCGGTCAGGTATCATAAAAATTTATTTTTTACTTTGTTCATTTAAGTTTTACTAACCATTTTAGATGATATGCAAAAAGCTAGCCATACCAGATGATGATATTAGACCCGGAAGACATGCAAAATACTTAATTAATTCCGGTCTATGTTACAACAATTATGATGAAAAGGGTTAAGCAATCATCATCTAAAAAGTTACCTCCAAGTCCCTTGTGTATTTCCTTTTTCTGAGAAAGAACCAAAGTAAGGAGTTGATCCAGTGTTCGAGATTTCATGCTTTAATGCTCAAAAACTGGGGGACTATGCATATGGGGAAGTACACAAAGGAATAGGATATACACCACAAAAGAATAGCTTAGCCAAATGAAAAACCTTGAAGAAAATTTCAAATTTTCAAGCTTGCAAAAGGAATATGAAGTAAAGAGTTGAAGAACCTGCAGAAAACTCCCACGAGCTTTTAGGTTAAGGACATAAATTTAGTCACGGAGTAAAGATACCCCTACCTGTAAACATGCTAAAAAGAAAGAACTTATAAAAATGTTATACATAAATATTTGTTCGAAAGTTCAAATAAAACTTCTTCAAATTACTTCATGTTTAATATCTTTGCACCAATATGAAGATGAGATGTCATCTTCAATAGTGTCGATAATAAAAACAAGTACTCTTTTCTTAAAACGCTCGTGCATATTAAGACGCGACATGTCAGATCATTTCAAATGCAAGTAAAAGATCAAAATGTTAAAGAGCAAAAAGCGTAATATAAGATATGCAATGAAACAATATTAACATTAACATCCCTAATATGGAACAAAAAGTTTCCAAAAATCCACTTCAAGTAAAAACAAAATGTTTCATAAACACCAACAAAAGTAAATTTCTAGGGTGAAGGGATAAAATTTAAGGTGCATCATTATCAGGGGTGGATCGACCAACTTGAGAAGACTAAGGGTGGGCATCGACTTGCTCAGCTATCATACCGTCTTCATCACCTTTGGAACTTTCATCCTCGGGTGTTGAAAATTTTTGACGTTGCTGAGTCTTTTAATTGCTTCTTTAGCTTTGTCAATGACATCCTCGAAGTCAAAACCCTCTTTGTTAGCCTCGATCAAAGTCTCAAGAGGGGTGTTTAGAAAAGCCCAGCTAACATCAAGTGTTAGTTTGTCTTTGAGAACCTCATAGTATTTCTCCAGTTGCTCTATCTATGCCCTTGGTTCTTATTTGTCAACTTTTGAGGCTTCATAAGATGCCTTAAAGGGTTCAAGATTATCCTCAAGGAACCTAACTTTATTAGAAGAGGCACCGGCATCCTCTTGAGCTTGAGTAAGCATTTGAACTATTTCACCGGCATACAACTCCTTCTAATTTAGAAGTTGCAAAGCCTCTTTTTCTTCTACTAAGGCCTCTTTTTCAAGTTGAATGCTTTCAAGTTGTTCCTTTCAGTTGTCAGACTCGATACGCAGCTCTTCCACTTGTTGCTCGGTCAAAGATATCCTTCTCATTAGCTCCGCACCTGTTAATTTGATCTGCATAAAGACAAGGTAGAAAGGTTACAAACTTATAAGAGAAGGACAAAATATATAATAAGATAAGTATTCCCTAAAAGGAAGAATGACTAACATCATTCATTAGAGATAAAAAGATGTGAGACTTGAGCTTTCCATTTTCACGGGGCCAATTAACGGTTTCAACCACTCCGCCATCCCCGCCAGACTTCTTTAACAAGTTCCCACCATCGGGGACTTCAATCAAAATCTGCTTCATACCTCTTCTCCTGCTAGAAGGGCCCGCTTCTTTACGAGGGATAGCAGCAGGTACGGTAACAAAACCACTTGCGGGTGTGGTAGCAGAATAAGTGGAAAGAATAATAGTAGGAGCAACGGGGTTCATTGGATGGGCAGCAATGGCTGGCTCTTTAGAAACTAGGCCAAGATCTTATTCACCCTCAAATCCTTTCGCAAATTGTCTATCAATAGGACTTGAGGGAGGGGGGGGGGGGGGGTTGCCAAAGTGGTCAATATCTTCATTGTCTGAGAGGTCCGAGGGGACACTCTCGGGTTCATCAACAAGTTTGAAATGCGCAGATCCAAGAGGTGGATCATTCGTATGGAAGAAGCTTCATCATCTAAAATCATACGTCTTCTAACTTGTGACATTCTCACCAAAGAACCATCAACATCATCTTCTTCTTTTTCAGAGTCACAAGCTTTATCATTCTTCCTCTTTGAAGAGGACACATGCAGAATTTACTTATGTGCTATGCTAATGAAAAGCCTAGCAATAGGAATAGAAGCAGGGAGAATGCCACGAGCACTAAATAAGAAGAAAACAAAAAAAGATTACACTAGAAGAAAATACAATAAGGTGCAGTCATGGTAAAAAGGAATACCGTAGATTTTCACTTTCCACCGTGACATGAAGGAGAGAAATTTCCAAAATCTATATTCCATAAGAGTGGCGGTCAATATTTATTTTTACCCAGTCACGGATGTCGAGAAGTTCACCAGAAATTCCATGATTGCTGGAAAGTAAAAAATAAACATGCATGAGAAAATTGAAGCCTTGAGAGAAGCAGAAAAGTGAAAAAAAAAATACTTACATGCAAAGTTTCACTTCTCGAAGAAGGGCGCGATTTCATCACCCATTAAATTATGAATAGGAGCAACCACGAATCGGGCGTACCAGTCGTACTCACGGTCATTCTTGGTACTGACTAAAACTCTCTTGCTTCTTGCCACAAGTGAAATAACACTGCCACAAAAAAACTTCGGTAAAGTGATGAAACATAAGAGGGACCGAGACCAAGTTTGACAAATATCGATGACAAGCTACTGACCTCCATATAATCGGACCAATTTGACTAAGACAAAAATTCAAGTAACGACAAAACTCAATGATCACTGGATCGATAGGCTGGTTGAATCCTAACGTAAAAGAGTAGGTGTAAACAAATGAATAACCTTCACTATTAGAGGTTATTCGATCATCGGCACTAGGAGCTATTACAGAGAAATTTGATCTCCAGTTGCATTCACGACGGACTAAAGGAAGAATACCAGGAGTGATCAAAGAAGGGTAATGATCGGCAGGGTTAAGTGTAGCTACAGAAGAAACTTGTTTCCTTATAGCCTCATGGTCCAAAATAAAATAAAATTCCTGAGGGACAATTTCGGAAATAATAAGTTCTTGCAACGGTTTGTTATAATCTTTACCTCTAGAAGAGGATCTAGGGGTTGAAGAAGTTCTGGCTTAGGAAGAAGAGGGATTTTTAGTATATTTCTGGCAACGAAAAGAGTTGTGACTTGATAAAAAACCCAGGCTACGAAGTCTACCACCTCTTCTACTTCTAACTGGGGCATAATAGGGGGCAAGTTCATCCACAATGATTACTTTACGAGGGTCTGATGATGAAGAATGATTTGAAAAATGGGAAGTCATCTTTATTGGTGAAAACACGAAGACAAGTAGAAATTGCAAAAGAAGTTGGAATATGAATGAAGGAAAGAAGAAGAAATTTTTGAGTGGTATGTGATGTGGTACTTATAAAGAAAGACCGTCATTACGAATCGTCATCATGGAACCATCACTTCGAACTGGCACATCAGCAGAACACCCTAAAAAGACGCTATAAATTGTAGGGTCAATTATAACGGGACATGTGTCCCGGGCATTAAATTGAAAGGACATATGTTAATTGCTTCTAAGGAAAATATTATGATGGTTGGGAAGAGGCGACATGACATTCCCACCTAAATGAACTTTCCATTTCCTAAATATTAAGTTTAGAATATTGAAAAAGTTGGGGACTATCTATATTGGTTGAAAAATAGGCATGACACGTGGATTATTGGTATTGTGACACGAGGCATTTGTATCAGGTTAATGAAGGAGAATGATAATGCACGGTTAAAATACTCACCAGATTTATGAAGAAAGGAATCGTACCTAATCAGTAGGAAAAAATAAATAGGCACGAGATACATGAAGACCATAAAAGGAGAAAGATTCATGAACATTTATAAATATGGAAAAGGAATCATCATTACCACTGATTATGCGCGACCACATATTTTTAACATAGGCGTTACTTGTATTTTTAGTAATGGGAAATTAATGCAGTTCAGGACACTAACTGGTAGGAATTAAGTAAGGGGAATCCTTACATCTGTATATCCTTATACAAGGAACCTTACCTTTTTTTGTGTTTACCTCGAAATACGAGTAACAATGTAAGGCCCCGAAAAATTTCATTAAGTAATTTAAGATTTCGTGGTACCAAAGTAGGCTAATATATTGTATTTTTGGAGTTTATGGGTTGAAACGTGCATTGGGCGTTGAAAAGTTTCGACCGGGCAAGGCCAAGCCTATAGCACGCTAAGACCAGGCTTTAGCCTGGCGAGGCCAGGCCTGTAGCAAACTAAGACCAGGCTTTAGCCTGGCGAGGACAGGCTTGTAGCACACTAGGACCAGGCTTTTGCTTGGCAAGGCCAGGTCTGTAGCCCGGTCCAGAACTTCGAAGTATCCATTATTTTATCTCTATAACTCGACCCAACTTTATTAAATACACGCAATGGGTCATTTTGAGCAGAAACCTGATGATTTAGAGTGAGAGAAGGAGCCCTAGAGTGAGAAGTGATATTCACCAAATCATCCTTCCATTCTTACACAAATCTTTAAAGATTATCAAGGAAAACTTAATAGATCTTCATCCTTGAGGTAAGATTCTACACCCTAACCCTTAATTTAGTATTCTAACTAAAATATGGGCAATTATCAAGAAAGTTCATGGGTATCAGATTTGTTATCTTGCTTGCATGTGTTATCATGGGTATAGGAACATTGTTGAGCAGAAAATTGTGAAGGATGGGTTGTGGATTGATTAAATCCTCTATAATAGGACTTTAGAGACTTAATGTGCACCTAGTGTTTGAAGAATTCTCAAATGAGCTAGAATCACGATCATCTTCCTAATTTTGTTTCAAATTGTTATATTTCCAAAATAGATTGAGGTTGCTAAGAATTGCGGAACATTGTAGAGATTAAGAAAGCTCAATTGAGGTATGTATGGCTAAACTTTCTTCTTCTTAGAATCGAACCCATGGTGTTCTAGTATTTGGTGTAAGTTCCTAACTTGATCATACTAGAATTGGTTGCCTTAATTGGTTGTGTTGAAGGATTTATGTTCAATAATTATTCTAAATGTTTATCGTGTCGTAATGCTATTTGAGAATTTGTTTGAAATGAGGAATATGAGTTGAAAAAGGTTAAGAATTTGTGTCAAGAGTCGAATAAAGCTTGCTAACCTAATTTGTTTGAAAATCCTCCGCGTGATTAAGATTTTCCAAGGTTTTTCCCTTATGTGTGCAATGCCTTATATGATAGGACTTATTGACGTGGATGATACTGTTATTTGAATGTATAAAAAGGGAAAGATTTGAATTGTAAGATACGTCCAAGTGCCAAGAACGACCTAATAAATGAGGCTACTTGTGCCATGTAATGAAAGATGGGAAGGAAATGTGAATTGAGTTGAAAAAAATGAAAGGATGATGTATCAAGTGAGATGGCCTAGTCGATCGGGCCGTGATCGGACACCATGCCGCACACATGGTGGTAATTGTGCTAGATTGATTGATTGAAATTGTCGATATGGTTGATGTCTCAAATGAGATGACCTAGTCGATCGGGTCGAGATCGGACTCCGTGTAGGAACACCGTAATATTGTGGATTGTGGTACTAAGATTATCAGCCTAATAAGATGGAAATTGGACCGGAAACTATGTGATCCTTACTTGATGTTTTCGTATTTGTTTGAAGCCCTTATTGTACATTATGACTGCTTCCCCTTTGTGTCATTGTTCATTCTATTAAGATTGGTGTTTAACTTTACATACTAGTAATATTCAACAGTACCAACGTTCATTTTGTCGCGGGCGCTACATCTTTAAATGGATATAGGTGGTTCCATTGCAGACAATGTTGATCGCAGCTAGTGGCGCGCCCTGTTCCTTGCTGACTTGGTGAACCCCGCATCATTTTGGGGTCCTATATCTTTTGTATCTCATGTTCACCTTCTTATCATATTTTGGGGTATAGCCGGGGCCTTGTTGCCAGCACTTTTGTAGAACATTCCTTTGTATCTACTAAGAGGCTCCATAGACATTGATGTGGGTTGTATATGGGTGTTGGGAAGGTTAATGAATTATGTTGTTCTTTGGATTTCTGTTTCACTAAATCGTAAGGTGTATGTACCTTAAGAACATAATAATGAGGTACCTAATGAATTGGCTTAGTAATGTACTTGTATGATATTAAATTGTCTAATTGATGAAATCATGTATTCTTTTGATCGTAAGTGAGTCGGGTAGAAAGTGGCTAATAGGCTTTCTCGGCCGGGTCCACACGGTTGAGCGCCGGTCGCGCTTCTTGAGCTTGGGGGTGTGACAAACAATTAAACTTGTATTGTAATTTTAAGGATACGTGATGTGATTCAACACTAATTGATAAATAACGAATTAAATAGATAAATTGAACGGTAACAATAAATCAAGCCAGTGTTTCAGCAAATTAATGGGGTTCCTCTTTATATAGTAGAGGAATTCTAAATAAGGTACAACTCTAATTTCGGAAATGAAATCCATGGTTGGTGTCTGTAACCACTAGCGGTTCCATTACTCCCAAGATTCACGTCGAGACCCATGATCAATCACTGATATCTCGTTATTTTGTTGCTCGATGTTGGTCATTCCCAGTGTCAATCCTTCGGTCTTCGTGTCTCCGAGCTCGAGCTCACTTCATTATGAGCTTATTCTCGAGGCAGTACCTCGAGCCCATAAAATTGGACATACTCGATTTTAAACGTTTACAGATAGTCCCCGCGTTTCTTAGAATGAAATGATAAAAAATGACTTGATCTTTGATTCCCTTACACCACGATCATGATGTCGTCTTCATGACGTAAGTGATGTATGTGACCGAAGCATCCCGTCCATCGGTTACCAAAATCATCAATGCATGTTAGTCAGCGGTCGGCCACTAGTGCAACCGAACCGTCGCCACAAGCCTATAAATTTCACCTCCTTCATTGATTCGCACTTTGCTTTAAAAATCCTTTCTAAAATATCCCCTTCTTTAAGTTCATCTGTTTTCATCGGTTTTTCTATAACACCGTCCCCCAAAAAGAAAAAGTCTCTTCTTTGAGGTCGGCCGGTGATAAAATGCCTGTGGAGCCTCGTATCGAAGAGTGCGTCCCTAGGCCAATCGAACTAACATCTGATTTCAAAATTTAGAGACCCTCCTAAGTTCCGGGCCGCTATGAGCCCATGTCCTAATACATCTGCTCGATATCAGAATGCGATCTTCAGAGGGTGAAAAAGGACTGCAATTCGGAAAACAAGGAAGTGGTGGGTCCTTCCTCTGATGAGGACATCACCACCTACGTGAAAAGGTATTTGAGTGTGTATATCTACCCTTTCACATTGGGTCTTATAGATAAAGTCATACTCGATTTCTGCCGTCAGTATCAAGTGACCCTTGGCCAGATCTACCCCTTTTTCTGGCGTATCGTCAACTTGATCAGGTTCTTTTCGAGCAAGGTCTAGGGGATGACTTTCACCCTCGACTATCTGATAACGTTATACAACCCTTGCCTTTATCGAGGTGGGTTGAGAAACCTGCAGTGTCGGGCCATGAAGACGCTATTTTTAAGCATTTATGAAGACAAGGATCGGGGATGGATGGGCCGATTTGTCCGAATCAAAACCTCCGACCTAATTATGGTCGAGAAAATGCCATTCCCCGAGGAGTGGAACATGAGACGTAAGTGCAACTTCGTCACTGGTACTTACTGTTTTACTTCAATTATTCCCTTTTTGACTTAGGTTCTCGTTTCATGGTCCAGCTTCCCCTTGGTTCCTCGGTGCAATTCCGGACCTTGCAGATTGGGTTCGAAAACTTGTCTCCTACTCTTCTCATGCAGAGCGTTGTTGGCGTGATTTGGCTAGGGATCGATGGGAGGCTAAAAACCACGGTGAGCTCTTTTGCTTGTATATAGAGGTTTCCCTCATAATGTACTTCTTATTAACTTGGTTTCTTTACGTGTAGGTCTCGATAAAAAAGTTGCTATGAGGCCAGCTTCGTCTGGGGAAGAGGAGGTACCGAAGCCGACCAAAGAGAGGAAGAGTAGAAGAGCTTCCCCTCTCCATGCCCCCAATACAAAGAAAAATAAAGCTCAAAAGTCAAAAGTTGAGCCCTTTTCTCCTCGTGTCGACATAGTTCAACGACTACAAGAGGAAGATAAAGAGGGTGAAGATGACGGTTGCCCGCTGGTAACCCGAAAGAGGGGAAGTACTGAGAATTCTAGGAGTGTCGAGCCGGTAGAGCTCGAGGCGGCTCAATCTCGGACCGAGGACATCTCGGAAGAGGGTCCTAGCAACGTCCTCGAGCAATCGGGTGGTGAGGATCCCCCAAGCCATGATAATCAGCCGGCGGGTGTGACCGAAGGGTCTAGCCCCGAGGTCCTTTAGAGAGAAGATAATGTTTCAAGTGATTCACTTGGGATAATTGACATTGGCAATTCGCCGACTGGCCCTACATTCTCTAGGGGTTAGTTTCAAGATGCTCGGGCTAGGGAGACCCCCGACGTGGGGCTAGCCCACTAAGGGAATGACATATTCCGAGAGTGCTTCGCCGGGGTCACGATGGTCCCGATCCAGATGCATCATTTGTTTTCGATGAGGCTCAGCAGCTTCTGAAACAAGTAAGTTCCATTTCATCGTATCTACACTTGTGTTTAATTCATATATTTCCAAGCCTGACCCTCTTCTTTGTGTATACGCCATGGTGCTCCACTAAGAAGCATCTTCCAAACCCCGGGATGAGTTATCCTGAAGTGAGGCCAAGCTCAAGAAGCTCGTGGAGGATAGGGATGGACTCAAACTCCTTTTTATTTAAAAGGAAGAGGAGATCATGACCCTTCGATCCGAACACACGAGATCTCATCGAGATCAAACCCAACTCGTCGAACAGGTAACATAATTTCTTGAGAGCTTGCTATGTGTTAGCTTGATTGTGGCAATTAACTCTTTGGTTTTGCAGGCCCAAAAAAGTGCGAGCTGGTGGCAAAATTTTGAAAGGAGCCTAAGATGAAGGAGGTCGAGACTTTGAGGTAGAGACAACATATGGAGCGTCTTGCCTCGGAGAAGGATGCACTTCGGGACCAACTGACATTAGCCGAGGCCGAGCTCCAAAGTGTGAAGGAGGAAAGCTTGGCCCGGCCTAGAAGATTGAGGAGCTCGAGGATAAGCTGGCCGCCGAGATTTCAAAGGCTAAATCTGAGGCAGATGCGCTTGTGGCCTCGTGCCGAACTGATGTCGAGGGGGCTAGCGTTCGGGCACTGGAGATCTCAGTTGCTGCTGAAGTCAAGCTGTCATGTGTTGTCGACCATGCTAGGAGACAATCCCGGAAAGAGACTCTCAAGCAAGTGCACGCTCGTGGTTTCGACCTCGTAACTGACATCGAAAGAGACAAAGCTTTGGAGCTTGAGGCTGCAACCTTGCTTTGTGATGAAGAGGATTCCACTAGTGGGTCCGAGAGTGGAGAAGATGGGGATGAGGCTATCGACGAAGCGGCTTCTGAAGATGTGGCTCCCGAGGATTTTCTTCTTTTGTATCTTTTTTGTCTTAGGCCTTGATTGGACTTTTGTACATACTATTCGATATATAATAAAAAACTTTTCTTCGAATGCCTTCATAGATTTCAAGTCCAGATATGTTTTCTGTCTCCGTTGTAATTTACTAACTTTAGCTCGCAGCTATAGTAAACCCTTAAGGTGTTTGGTTTTACGAGGGTAAGTCCTCGAGCTCGGAAATTCATTCGAGACGTTATCTCAGGTGGATTGATCGAATCCATAGATATTATTTTATAACCATGTTCGAATAAATTTTGAACTTAGAACAAAGCAAACCCCCAGGCTTTTTCCAAATAATGGTTAAGTTTTGAGCTTATAGCAATATACCCCTTAGGGTTTTTCGGCGAATCCTCGAGCTATAATTGACTTTATTTGAGCTCGGAATAGTGGAACCCTTGGGTCTGAATTGAGTGAGAACAAGGTCTTGAACTCCAATTGTATTGGCCCTTAGGCTCTTTAGATTGGGATTTGGCCTCTAAAAATGGCTATTATTTTCCCCTTTTCAGCTTAAAAGACTTAGTGAGAATTTCTTTATGCCTGAGCATATGTTTTTATACCCATTGGATTTTTTGAGGGTCCGATGATCGAAACCCATTTTTCTTTTTTATGTCTCAATGTGTTTGTGTCAATAATAGTTTGATACCTCTTGAGGTTTTTGGAAGGCTGATATTATCGAAGCCTATTAGTTTTTCGATGGTAGATTTTATCGAAGCCCGTTTTAATTTCTTTGTTGAGGGTATTCTTTTAACCGGTTTTTCAAAGTTTTTAAAGGCCTTTTATTTATTGCGGAATTCAGACGTCTCCGGACCATGTTATTTTGGTCGTAGCCTTTAATGCGGCCGTAGCCTTCGGGTATGTCACTTGGACTCGTTTCCGGATAATATTTCAAACTTGTTAAAAATGTTAGTCCCCGAGTATAATGGCCTTGGCCTATATATCAAGGGGTGCCTCTTTGAGGTCTTGTGACTTTCAATTTAGATAGCTCGAGTATGCAGTCCCCGAGTAAGTATGGTTGCACTTGGGTATTGAGCCATTTTTCACAAGTATTAGTTTTGCATAATAGACCAGTACCGTAAGTACGAGACTTAGATAATAGAGAATTATCTTCGAAATACGAGATGTTCGATAAAGAAAGAATGATTCTTTGAATAATTTATACATGCATATAGGTCTTGTTTTCGAGGCTCGGCTAATCTATATGGACACGGTTCATTCGACCGTTTGGCCCATTACAAAAATTTTCCTATCAAGACCCATTGACACGAGGTACACTTCTTGAGGCTGATAACATCTGAGGGTGATGGCCTCCAGTATTCGAGGTTGATTGCAAAGAAGCCTTGTATACTATTGAGTTATCCTTAGGTAGCACATAATTGTTGCCTCGTTAAAAACCTTGCCGGAAAAACCCATTTGGGATAAAAACCGATCTAAGGGAAAAAGAGTGAAACGCGTACTTTAAAATTTCATGTATCAATCTCTTTGGTATGATTCCTGCAATGAGTTAGTTCCAAATATGTATATAAATGAAACAAAAGAGAAAGTCATACCTTAGCAATAGTATCGCTTAAGAAGAGATATGTTCCAGTTATTCGGCAGTGGTTCTCCGCTCATTGTTCCGACTTTGTAAGATCCCTTCACGACTATGTCAAGGATTTGGTAGGGTCCTTCCAAATTAGGACTGAGTTTCCCTTCACTAGGATATCCAGTGTTGATGGTGACTTTTGTTAGGACTAAGTCCCCCACTCAGAAGTGGCTAAGGTTGGTTTTCCTGTTGTAGTACCTTTTGATTCGTTGCTTTTATGCAGCCATTCGAATGAGTGCAACTTCTCGTTTTTCATCTAACAACTCGAGGCTGGTATTCATGGCCTCGCAATTTGATTCTTCTATTGCATGTCGAAACCTGGTGTTGGGCTCTCCGACTTCAACCGGTATCAAGGCTTTGGATCCATACACTAAGGAAAATGGAGTTTCTCCTGTACTAGACTTCAATGTCGTCTAATAAGCCCATAGGACCTCGGGCAATATTTCCCTCCACTTCCCTTTAGCTTCGTTTAGCCTTTTCTTCAAGTTTTGGATGATAATATTGTTTGTTGACTCGACCTATCCCTTCCCACTAGGGTGATACGGTGTTGATAGTATCCTCTTTATTTTATGATCTTCGAGATATTTTGTAATCTTGCTGCCGATGAACTGTTTTCCATTGTCACATACTATTTCTACAGGTATCCCGAATCAACATGCTGCGTGGTCCCATACGAAATCTATCACTTCTTTTTCCCTAACCTTTTCGAAATCATGTGCTTCAACCTATTTAGAGAAATAGTTAGTCGTAAATAAAATGAACTTAGCTATACATGGGGCCGACGATAGAGGGACGACAATGTTCATTCCCCATTTCATGAATTGCCAAGGGGATAAGACCGAGTGAAGTTGTTCGCCGGGCTGATGGATCATCGGTGCAAACCTTTGGAATTTATCGCATCTTCGAAAGAACTCCTTAGAGCCATTTTCCATGCTATCCCAGTAATATCCTGCTCTGATGACCTTTCGAACAAGTGACTTGGTGCCAGAATGGTTCCCACAAGTGCCTTCGTGGATTTCTCACAGAACATAGTCAGTATCTCCCGGTCCCAAGCATACTGCCAATGGACAATCGAACGTCTTTCTGTATAATGTTCTGTCTTCATCTAATGTGAAACGAGCGACTTCAGTCCGTAAGGCCCTCAATTCTTTGGGATCTGATGGAAGCTTTTCGTTCTTCAAGTACTCGATTTATTTATTTCTCCAGTCCTAGGTTAAGCTCATAGAATTTATTTTAGCATGTCCTTCCTCGATCACACACCTCGAGAGTTGGATGGCAGTCTCCGAGCTAATCTCATCTTCTTCGACCGATGACCCCAAATTGGCAAGTGCATCTGCCTCGGTGTTTTGTTCTCGAGGTATATGCTGTAGAGTCCACTCTTTAAAATTGTGCAAGGTTACCTGCAATTTGTCTAAGTACCTTTGCATCTTATCCTCTCGAACTTCGAAGGTTCCGTTTACCTAGTTCACTACCAGTAGAGAGTCGCATTTAGCTTCAACGACTTCCACTCCCAAGCTTTTAGCTACCTCGAGACCTGCAATCATGGCTTCATACTCGACCTCATTGTTAGTCCCTTTGGAAGTTGTAATGGATTGTCTAATACTACTGCCTGTAGGTGGTTTCAAAACAATGCCGAGCTCGGACCCTTTCACATTCCAGGCACCGTCCGTGAAGAGGGTCCATACCCCTAATGATGTACCTGGTTTTAGTAGAAGCTCCTTTTCCACTTCAGGTACAAAGGTTAGCATAAGATCGGCCACGAAGTCCACCAAAGTTTGAGACTAGATGGCCATCCGGGGTTGATATTCGATATTCGATATTGTACCTGCTGAGTTCGACGACCCATTTGACTAATCGGCCCGATAATTCGAGCTTGTACAAAACATTAGGGAGTGGATAAGGGGTTATCACACATATGGGATGACATTGGAAATATGGCTTTAATTTTCTTGATGGGCTTATTAATGCAAGTGCCAATTTCTCTAAGTGTGGATACCTAGTTTCAGCATCTCCTAAGGTTCGAGTTATGTAATAAACAGGAAACCGTGTACCTACTAGGACACCACTTACCGCGATCTCGGACACCGCCAAGTATAAGTAAAGCTTCTCATCTGCCTTCGGCGTGTGAAGCAAAGGCGGGCTCGATAAATATCGCTTCAATTCTCCCAATTCCTGTTGGCATTCCGGGGTCCATGCAAAATCATTTTTCTTTTTTAGTATGAAGAAGAACCCGTGGCTCCGATCTGATGACCTAGAAATGAATCGACCCAAGGCAGCTACCGTCCGGTTAGCGTTTGTGCGGCTATTACACTATCTACGATGGTGATGTCCTTGATGGACTTAATCTTATTGGGGTTGATTTCGATTCCTCGATTTGACACCATGAAGCCGAGGAATTCGCCCGAACCGACCCCGAAAGCACATTTCTCGGGGTTGAGATTCATATTGTGCTTCCTAAAGATTTCGATATTCCCTGCAAATGAGTCAAATGGTCCTCTGCGCGCAGGGACTTAACTAACATGTCGTCAATATAAACTTCCATTGATTTACCTTTTTGTTATTCGAACATTTTGTTAACTAAGCGTTGATATGAAGCTCCTGCATTTTTTAGCCCGAAAGGCATTGCATTATAACAATAGGTCCCATACATAGTGATAAAATAAATATTTTCTTGGTCTTCTAGGTCCATTTGGATTTGATTATACCCAGAATAGGCGTCGAGAAAAGTAAAGATCTCGGGGCCGGCCGTGGCATCGATCATGCGATCGATGTTAGGCAATGGAAAAGAGTCTTTCGGACATCCTTTGTTCATGTCCTTATAGTCTACACACATTCTAAGCTTGGTCCCCTTTTTGGGGACAACGACTACATTAGCTAACCATTCGAGATATTTTACTTCCCGAATGGACCCTATTTTGAGAAGTTTGGTTACCTCGTCTTTTATGAAGGCATGATTTACCTTGGACTATGGCCTTCTCTTTTGTTTTATTGGTCTGAACTTTACATCCAGGCTCAGTCGATGCATATTTATCTCCGGTGGGATTCCTGTCATGTCTAGATGGGACAACGCAAAGCATTCCATGTTACCAATAAGAAATTGAATGAGTTTTTTCCTGAGTTCGGGGGTTAACCCCGTTCCGAGGTATACCTTTCGTTCGGGAAGATACTCGATTAGTATCACATGATCCAGCTACTCGAACGTTGACTTGGTTGCATCTGATTCTTTGGGAACACCAAAAGTTCGAGGAGCTAGAAAATCATCATCTTCTTCTTCTTCCACTACATGTTTCTTCGATTAGGTCAAGGCTGGGGATGGTGATTGCAATTTGGCCGTCTGCTTATCTTTGGTGCTTGATTTTTCTGAAGTCGAAGGAGTTTATATCGGCGTCACCACATCGACCAGAAACATCTCCTTGCAGCGTGTTGTTCCTCGTGAACCGTTTTCACACCATCCGTCATCGGGAACTTCATCATTTGGTGAAGGGTCGATGGTATTGCCCTCATATTGTGGATCTAAGGCCTTCCAAGCAGCACATTATATCTCATGTCGCCTTCGATGACATGAAATTTTGTATCTACGATGGTTCCGGCCATGTTTACTGGTAGGATTATCTCCCCCTTCGTTGTTTCACTAGCCATGTTGAAGCCGTTTAGGACTCGAGATACAGGTACAATTTGGTCTTGAAAGCCGGGCTGCTCTACGACCCTCGATCTGATGATGTTTAAGCTACCTGGATCCACCAGAACACATTTAACTTGAATTTTAATCAACAAAATAGAAATTACCACGGCGTCGTTGTGCGGGTGAGAAATGTCTTTCGCTTCTTCGTCATTGAATGATAAAGTGCCTTCTGGCATATAGTCTCGAGTCTGTTTCTCTCAGGTGATAGACACCTTAGTGCATTTGAATATAGGTCCTTGTGGGATGTCGACCTCGCCAACGATCATGTGAATAACATGCTAAGGTTCTTCTTGTTCGTTCTTTCTGTTGGTATCTCTTTCTCTGAAGGGACTTTTAGCTCGATCACTGAGGAACTCTCGAAGATGGCCTTCGTTGAATAGTCGAGCTATCTCCTCCCTCAGATTCATGTAGTCGGTCCTGTGGCCATGTGTGCCATGATACTTACACATTAGATTTGGGTTCCTCTGAGAAGGATCGGTCCAGGCCACCTAGTATCTTTGATCTTTCCGATAGCCGCTATAATCCCCGATGCATCGACGCTGAAATTGAAGCCTGATAGCCGAGGTGCTTCTGTGGGATCAGCATATTTGTCGAAGCCAGCTTTACTCATAAGTCCCCGAGAGTTTTTCCCTTGGTCACTTCTTCGATCTTTCTGGGGGGAATTGCGTCCCGGACCATTATTCCTCCTATCCGCAATATATGGCTGGTACCGATCTTTATTCGACCTTGATTCTCTATCAACATCCCTCTAATTTTTACCTATCGTCCGGTTTGGATATACTGAGCCGGAAGTGGCTCCCAATTGGTCGTCTTCGACTCTGATCTTTGACTGATAGCGATTGTGAACATCTTCCCAAGTCACGGATGGGTACTCGATCAAATTTTATTTCAACTAGTGTGATGCTATCGAACTCCGTTCATTCAACCCTTAGGCGAAAGCCTGAACAACCTAATCAATAGTGACTGGTGGCAACTCCATGTGTTCCATTTGGAATCGAGATACGAACTCCCTTAGCATCTCGTTATCCCTCTGTTCCACTTTGAAAAGGTCTGATTTTCTCGTTGCAACCTTTATGGACCTGACGTGCGCTTTTGCGAATGAATCGATGGAATTTGGTGGCAAGTTGTGAATCCAAATCATAGCTTCGTTTGACGAGTCTCTCTGAACTTCTTCAGCAACACAGACTCGATTATGTCATCCTCCAAATCGTTACCCTTAATGGTGCACGTGTAAGAGGTAACGTGCTCATTGGGGTCAGAGGTCCCGTTGTATTTGGGTATGTCGGGCATACAGAACTTCCTTGGGATGGGCTTCGGAGCCGCATTCGGGGGAACGACTTTTGCAAAAACTTCTTTGAATCCATTCCTTTCAAGATTGGTGGTGCCCCCGGTATCTGGTTAACTCGAGAGTTGTAAGTCTCGACCTTTAATTGTTGGCCTCAATTTTCTTTTCTTCCGATTCAATCCTCTTAGTGAGCTCCTCAAGCATCCTCATTATAGCATGATCGGTTTTTTAGGTGTTATCATCCGATCTTTTAAGTACCGGCTCGGTACGACGAGTAACCTCCTATTCGACCCTACTTGGTGCTATGTGCTGATTTTGCAATTGAGCACTGGCGTTTTGTTGAGCTTGAAGCATTTCAAATATTACTTAGAGACCGACTCCTTCGTCTCCTCTGCCTTGTATACCTCGACCATCAGTTCGACCCTCCTGCGTACACTTTCTTGGGGGTCTGCGCCTAAGTCTGCATTCAGAGCCATATGAGAAATGACGTCGGGCGGGTTGACGGGCGGTGCTCCTCAAAGGTCAGCCTGTGGCACCTCGATTCCTGGAGAAATAACATTCTCGTTTTCTCCGTGAAGTCTGAGGCCATTGTCGCCGTGTGTAGATGTGTTTTGTGTGTTTGACATGATTCAACCTGAAAACAAAAATTCTTGACAAGAACAAACGTAAAATAGTGTGTTTTACCAGAATTATCACTGAACAATCACTATTATCCTTAGCTCCACGGTGGGCGCCAAACAGTTTACCTCGAAACACGAGTAACAATTAAACTTGTATTGTGGTTTTAAGGATACATGATATGATTGAATACCAATTAATAAATGACGAATTAAATAGATGAACTTAACGGTAAAAACAAATCAAATCAGTGTTTCAGCAATATGTCGACCTCAATTAGGAACATGCTCGAGATTAGGTGTTAAGAAAAGTAAGAACAATAGTAAAATATAAGCAACTAAAGAGCAGCGTATTATTATTTCTCGGTGAATGTATATATCTTACAAATGAATGGGGTTCCTCTTTATATAGTAGAGGAATTCTAAATAAGGTACAACTCTAATTTCAGAAAATGAAATCCATGATTGATGTCAATAACCATTAGCGGTTCCGTTACTTTCATCATTCCCGCCGAGATCCATGGTCGATCACTGATATCTCGCTATATTTTTACGCGATGTTGGCCATGCCCGATCTCAATCCTTCAATCTTCATTTCTCCGAGCTCGAGCTCATTGTATTGGTAAAAAATAGACTTCACACGTGTAATATCTCTGATGACAAATCAATCTACATGGAGTAATGGAAATATGACAGCTGGATAAGAATTTAGAAAGAGGTACGGGATAAAGAGGTACGAAATAATACACACACGAGACAGTTAGAAGCTGAAGCTCCATTCTAATTGAGGAGTTGACGAGACACGGTCAGAATGAACCAGGGTAGAATAAAGGGCAGATTCAAAGATCTTCAATGAATGAGCAAAACATTACAGAATCTTCACGCAACAGTTACAATTAACTATTGTAACGTTACATTAATGGTATTATTAATCATTAATGCTCAATCATTAAGAAGAGCAGACGTTATATTAAGAAATTCCCTATAAAAGGGAGTAAAATCTCACTTGTATGGACACGTTCAAACCACGACTAAAATATATTTACTTTTCCGTGCTCTTATAGTTTTCCTATTTTACAAGTCAAATTTCTATTATTATTCAATGTGAATTTTCTTGGTTATCAGAAGCCCGAGTACTTCTTAAAATAGCTTTGACTAAAACTCCGGTTCTTTGGTTAAACAAATTGGTTCCGGTATTGGGAATCTGATAATCCTTTTTGCATTCCTAAACTATCCTTACTGAATCATGTCGAACACCAACGACAACAACCAACAGAAAACTGGAACTCTAGTTCCATCGCCTCAGGGAACCCTACGAGGTTCAATAGACAACTCTCCGGAAAGATCTACAACTCATAACAATGATCAGGTTGGAAACTAACAAACAGGAGAGCAAGACGCTGTGAAACAGATAGTTGATGAATACGTGAATGACGCTCTTCAAGCTTTCGTGAGGAGTTACCAACTATACCACCTACACCTCCTCCAAACAACAATGCAACTATAGAAAATCCACAGTCAGGATTAGCTAATTCTGGAAGTAGAGGCACTCAAAACGAATCACTTGAAGGAAGACCAAGTATGTCTAATAACTCAGATTTCCAATCTTTAATACTAACCTTGCAGAAACAGGTGAAGGAACAAAACGATCAAATCGAACAAATTCTTGGCGTACCACCTGTCATCCAGGGGATTGATATTGATAAATACTCTAAACAACCATGGAACCCAAGTGCAACACCTTTGCCGATTCCCAAAAAATTTAAGATGCCCGATATACCAAAATATGATGGGACAACTGATCCACGTGATCATGTTACTGCATTTACCACATGAGTAAAAGGCAATGATTTAACTAAGCAGTAAATCGAGTCTGTGCTGGTCAAAACGTTTGGAGAAACACCTTCCAAATGAGCACTAACGTGGTATTCTCTCTTACCCGAAAAATCTATTGATTCTTTTGCTGAGCTTGCAGATTCGTTTATAAAAGCACATTCTGGTGCACAAAAAGTGGAGAAAATAATGGAAGATATATTCAAAGTAAAACAGGGAGATGCAGAGCTGCTTCGTGAATTCGTAGACAGGTTCCAACGGGAAAGGATGATGTTACCAAGAGTGTCTGACAATTGGGCAGCTATGGCATTTGCAAGAAACATGAAAGAAAAAAGCTTTGAAGCCACGAGGAGACTTAAAGAAAGTTTACGTGAATTTCCAGCTACAACATGGAATGATGTTTATAACAGGTACAGTACTAAATTACGAAATGAAGAGGATACCATAGCTCAATCAAAAACAGAAGATAGGACAAGTTCTTGGCGCTCAGAATCAGAGAGAAGAACTGGTAAAAATAGGTACGAGCCCTATATGGGACCTTCCGGACGAGAAGCTCGTTCCAAATTTGAAAACACTCGGCCTGATCACAGACTGTCGAACATAGATTCAAGTTCATCATCGTCAAGATCCAGAAAGGATCGAGATGAACGAAATAGAGGTAATAACACATGTGCAAGAATTGGAGACTATAACTTGAATGTAAGTACTTCCGAGTTAATTACAGTATTAAGAAATATGGGTGATAAAGTTCGATGGACCAAACAAATGAGATAAATTCCAAACAGAAGGAACCTAGACTTCTGGTGTGAATTTCACAACGACCACGGGCACAGAACATCATAATACATGTTATTGAAAGGTGAGGTAGAACATTTGTTACAACAAGGCTATCTAACTGAATTATTTAGTAAAAAGAGTAAGTAGGCATATATGAACAACATGCAGGAGCCCCCAAAACCACCGTCTCCGAAGAAAACAGTAAATGTGATAAACGGAGGAGAGGAGGTTAACGACGTGACCTATACCACAACAAAAAAGACAACGAAGTTCACAATAACCCACGGGAAACGGATTCGTGAAACCTCTGAGGCTGATATCATAACATTTGATGATGTAGATGCAAATGGGTTATTAATCCCACATAACGACGCACTGGTAATATCTTTACTTATAATTGACACTAACGTGAGAAGATTATTGATTGATCCAGGTAGTTCAGTTAACATCATTTTACAGAGAGTGGTGGAAGAGATTCTAATGGGATACCAAATAATTCCAAACGCACGTTCCTTATCCGGATACGATAACTCTACCATCGTAACAAAGGGAGAAGTTGCATTGAGTACTTATGTAGAAGGCGTCGTCAAATAAACAAAGTTTCAAGTTATTGATACAGACATGGCCTACAATGTAATAATGGGAAGACCATGGATTCATGACATGGACGCGGTACCATCTACTCTACATCAGGTTATCAAATTCCTTTCAAAATGGGGAATTCAGCATATTCGAGGAGATCAACAAATTTCGAGGAATATGAATTCAATAATGCACTCGAATAAAAAAGACGCGGAGGAAGAAGTAGAAGACGCAGGAGAAACTCAAGCAGATGCGGGAGCAAACTATAAAGACACGGTGAATAAAATCACCACGGATGTCGCATCAAACATACGAACATGGATTCCAGACCTGATGTTATTAAAGAACCAGAAGAGAATGAAAACATAAAGACAACTACTGAGGAGCTCGAAGCTATTCCATTGTTCGAGCATAAGCCAGAACAAAAAATCCACATAGGAGCAAGGTTAAGCCCGATCAGGAGAGGTAAGTTAATTGAATACTTAAAATATAATGAAGATTTATTTTCCTGGTCCCATTCAGATATGACAGGTATAACCCTAGAGGTGATGACTCATAAACTGAATGAGGACCCATCATTCGTGCCTATCAAGCAAAATAAAGGAAGCAGGGGTCATTCAAGAATCAAGTGATCAATGAAGAGGGGGACTTACTGTTACAAAGTCATGCTTTTTGGCTTGAAAAATGCTGGAGCCACGTATCAAAGGCTAGCGACCATGATGTTACAAGAACATCTGGGGAAGAAAATGGAGGTATACATTGATGACATGTTGGTGAAGTCCACTCGGGCTGAAGATCACTTCCAACACCTTTCAACTACGTTCGACATCCTCCGCATGTATAATATGAAACTAAATCCAGAGAAGTGCGCCTTTGGCGTCGAATTAGGTAAGTTTTTGTGTTTTCTCGTATCAAATAGTGGCATTGAAGTAAATCCTGCTCAAATTAAAGCTATTGAAGAAATACTTGATATACTCACGAAAAAAAAGTTCATTGGCTGACAAGTAGGATCGCATCTTTAGGAATATTCATTTCAAGATCTTTAGAGAAGAGTTTCAAATTCTTCTCAGTACTAAAGAAGCAGAATCAGTTCGAATGGACTGAAGAATGCCAGCAGACCCTGAAGACCTACATATCAAATCCCCCATTATTAACCAAACCAAATGAAGGGGAAAAGTTATATATTTATCTTGTTGTTGCAGAAATAGCTGTGAGTGCAGCCCTGGTAAGGGAAGACAAAGGTAAGCAATCTCCTATTTACTATGTAAGTAAATCCTTATTTGATGCTGAAACTAGATACCCTTATATAGAAAAATTAGCCTTGGCTCTAGTTATGGCAGCGAGGAAGTTAAGACCATACTTTCAGTGTCATCCAATTGTTGTTGTAACTTCATATCCATTAATAAATATCCTGCATAAACATGAGCTATCATGCAGATTGGGTAAGTGGGCAATAGAACTAAGCGAATACGACATCGTTTATCAACCTAGGACAATAATAAAGTCTCAGGTCTTAGCCGATTTTGTCGTAGATTTTAATACTAGTATAATTCCCGAAGTAGAAAAAGAATTACAGGTCTTTACTGGAGCTAATCCAGGAACATGGACTATATTCAGTGACAGTTCTTCTAATGTTAAAGGAGCCGGGTTGGGAATTGTTTAGATACCAGCTTGGGGTGAAAAGATAAGGCAAGCTATTAAATGTTATCATATCACTAACAATGAAGCAGAGTACAAAGATGTCATTGCAGGGCTTGAATTAGCACGAGAACTCTCAATAGAGCAGATCGTGATCAAAAGTAACTCTAACCTGGTGGTAAACTAGATGCAGGGAACTTACACCGCTAGAGAGACTCGAATGCAACAATATTTGGAAAAGGCACAGAACCTAGTCAGGGAATTCAAGTCATGGAAGATCGTGGAAGTACCCAGAGAGGAAAACCAGAAGCGGATGCGTTAGCTAACCTCGTATCAGTTACAGATGTAACGAAGAAAGAAAATTCTATTGTGATACATTTATTCCATTCAGCAATTGACCAGAACCAGAATGAGGTAACATTTAATAATCTAACCTAGGATTGGAGAAACGAAATTGTAAATTTTTTGCAGAACGGTATCGTGCCTGAAGATAATAAAGATGCTTAAGCACTTCGATGAAAAGTTTCACGGTACTGCCTAGTTCGTGACACTTTGTATCACAAAATATTTGGTGGTCCCCTAGCAAGGTGCCTCAGACTTAATCAAACCGAATACGTGATAAAAGAAGTACACGAAGGACATTGTGGAAACCACGCAGGTGGAAGATCTCTAGTCAAAAGTCTAATCAGATTAGGGTATTATTGGCCTAAGATGGAAGAAGACACCGAAAATTTTGTAGCTAAATGCGATAAATGTCAGCGGTATGGTAATAACATGCATCGACCCGCGAAATTACTACATCCGGTTATATCACCTTGGCCATTTATGAAGTGGGGAATGAATATAGTAGGACCTCTACCCCAATCAAAAGGAAAGGTACTATTTTTACTTATATTAACAGATTATTTCTCAAAATGGGTGGAGGCAGGTGCTTTTAAGCAGGTACGAGAAAAAGAAGTGAAAAGCTTTATCTGGAGAAACATCATATTCCGCTTTGGTGTCGCGAAGGAAATTGTATGTGACAATGGCCCGCAATTCATTGGCTCACAAATCACGAAATTCTTCCAAAGCTGGAAAATCAAGCGTATAACTTCTTCACCCTATCACGTCGTAGCTAATGGGCAAGCTGAGTCAACAAATGAGATCATTATCAATAATTTGAAGAAACGATTGGAAAAATCAAAAGGAATTTGTCCTAACGAGCTACCAGGAGTATTATGGGCTTACAGAACTACAACAAAGGCAGCCACGGGAGAAACCCCATTCACACTTGTCTACCGCTCGGAGGCTCTAATACCAGTGGAAATTGGTGAACCAAGCACGAGATTCACAACAGAAATGGAAGAAACAAGCACGAGATTCACAACAGAAATGGAAGAAACAAACACCGACGAGTTGAGAGCAAATCTGGATTTACTTGAACAAAGGAGAGAAGCCACTTTAATATGCATGGCATCTCAAAAGCAAATTATAGAGCGGTACTACAATAGAAAAGCTCACCTAAGATATTTTAAAATTGGGGACTTTGTTCTTAAAAAAGTCTTTCAATCAACAAAGGAGGATGGAGCAGGAAAGTTAAATCCAAATTGGGAAGGACCCTACAAAGTGCACGGTATCGATGGAAAAGGTGCTTATGAACTGGAAACCATGGACGACATGATTTTACCAACAAGCTGGAATGCTGTTCATTTGAAGAAGTATTACTTCTAAGAAAAAGGCGTACCCACAAACAGGTATCATTACGTACGATTTTATTTAGTACAGTTGAAGTTATACTAACCATTTTAGATGATAGGCAAAAAGCTAACCCATAACCAAATGATGATATTAGACCTGAATAGACACGAGGATGTAACTGAATTCCCGGTCTAGGGTTACAACCTTTCTGATGGACATTTCAAAGGGTAAAGCAGTCATTATCTAAACTATATACCTTCGAGTCCCGTATGTTTTTCCTTTTCAGGAAAAGGACCACAAGAAAGGAATAGTCAAGTGCTCGAAATTTCATTCTTCAAAGCTCAAACACTTGGGGGACTATACAGTATGGAAGACAAATAAGACTATTAAAAAGTCAAATCTCAAGCCTGAAGATCCATTTTACCCAACAAATCAAAAGTTACGAAAGAAATCAAAGAGCCAAAAAAAAAACACAAAGCTACAAAGCCTGATTTAGAAACCTACAAAAATCATGCTCGTAAATGTAAACGAATGTTTAGGTTAAAGGAAAAAATTAATTAGGGGTTGAAATTTGTACCCTTGTATTTTTTTCAAATATTTTGTAATAAGAAAAACAATTACGAAAGAGTCATAGACGATACTTGAACACATGTAAAGTGTTAAGAAAGTTCAAATAATACAAAAACTTTCTTCAGAATATTACTCAAAGGAGCATGTGAATTCCTATCTCTCTTTTGTATATTTACACCATTATGAAGTTAGACGGCCTCTTCATTAAGTGTTATTCATAAAAGGGCCCTCTTTTATAAATCGTGCTCGTTTCAAGAACCCAAGAAATATTGAAGCATTTAATGCAAAATTAAATACCAAAGGGTAATACAAAAACCCGAACATAAAGCAAGTTGTCACTGGGGACTTACCGAATTTGTTTAAATATTGATATTATACGACGGTAGAAACTAAGTATCAACTTAGTTCAAACCGAATTTGTTTATACAAAATTTCCCCTAAGTTGTCATTGGGGACTTACCAACCAAACTTCACCCCCAAATGGGACCGAGGGTAACCACCAATTGATTCAAAGAAAAAAAAAGGGTTTAACAAACACTTTCACTAGACACTAGGGGATTATCTTGATCAGCAGAAAGAGCAGCTTGAGATGGAAAGGGTTAGGCAACAACTTCATCAGGCACGATCTCATCACCCATGGGAACTTCAACTTCAGGTGATGAAATTTTTTTACTTTGCCGAGACCTTTCAATTGTCCCCTTAGTTTTGGCAATTTCAGCTTGTAAGTCAAAATATTCCTGGCCCATTTCCGTCAATGTATTAAGTCGGGCGTTCAAATAAGCCCAACTCATATCGACAACTGCCTTAGCCTCGAGAGGTTCGTATTCCTTCTACCATTGTTCAACATCCGCTCTCCGCTAATCCCTTTCAACCACAACAACATCATAAGACGCTTGTAAAGGGGCAAGGGATCTCTCCAGAAATTGAACCTTGTTTGAGGATTCACGGAGGTTTTCTTGAGTTTGAGTAAGCGGCTGCACGAGTTCACCTGCATAATCCTCCTTATGGTTTAGAAAAGCCTTCAAGCTTCTTATTTCTTCAGAAGCACGAGAAAGTTGTTCAGTAAATGAGGATTCCAGGACATTCTTATCCGTGCCTGCTAGGTTCGACGAAGCCTTTTCAATGGCTAATTCTGCTGCTATCACTCTAATATGCTGCTCTAAGGTACATTTTTCCTCCTCTACTGCTTCCATATCAAGTTGAAGGCTCTCAAATTGCTCCTTCCAGTTATCAGCCTTGGTATGATAGTCATTCATTAACTGCTCCGTATGGATGATTCTTCTTATCAACTCTGTACCAATGAGATTGATCTACACAAAAAGGGAAGTTAGATATGGTAAAGGTTTATTTTAAAGAAGGAATAACATGAAGGACACCTTTAAGGATGAGTGTACAATCTCATTCATCCAAGTCAGGGAGCTATGGCTTTCTAATTTAGACTTCTCAACCGGGCCTATCAGAGGCTTCAACCATACATCCGCCTGGCCTGATTTCTTTAAGAGGCTACCTCCTGCATGAACCTGTATCATAATTTGCTTCATCTCCCCATTACTAGAAGACCCTACTTCGACAATAGAAGGCACGGGAGTAGGGGTAGATGAAGGAGCCACGGGTGGATCAGGCGGGGGAGCAGAAACAACAACAAGCACGGCAAATTGAAGTTCCCTTGGAGCAGATGGAGAAAATATTGCAAGAGACGTCTCCTCCGAAAGTGAACCAAAACCTTGATGGAACAACTGCTCAATTGACTCATTGGCTACGGAAGGATTTTCTTCTTTAGAGTGTAAACGGGCAGAATGCTCATACTCAGGCACGGAAGATAGACTAATAAGAGGAGCAGACTCATCATCAGACATGCCTCTTCTCCTTGCTCGTGGCCTTCGAACCAACGAGCCCTCTTCCTTCTCCTCATCATTTGCTAAGGTCTGAGTCCTATCCGTTTTCCTTTTTGAATAAGAAGAGTTCAAAATAATTTCTTGAGCCTTAGCCAAAGAAAGCTTTGAGGCAGTTATCGCAGCAGCAGTGATACCACGAGCAAGAAATCCTAACAAATAAAAGGGATTAGAGAAACTCAAAAAGGAGAGAAAGGAAACGTAAAAAGAACCTAACATGGGTTTTCACTTTCCAACCAAACCTCGCTGAGAGGTACTTCCAAGAGCGTTCCTCCATTGGAGCAATCAACAATAAATTTTCTACCCAGCCACGGAAATCGTAGATCTCCTCGATGGTTCCCATGGTTGCTGGAAAAAAAACAGTCACGGTACTGAAAATCTATTAAGAATAAAGAAGAAGGTGAGAAAACTGAACTCACGTGCAAAGTTCCACTTCTCAGGGAAGGGGAGATTTTCTTCACCTACTAATCCTTTTGTAGGGGCAGCAACAAACCGGGCATACCAACCTTTATCTTTATCATCATCAGGGATGATTAAAACTCTCTTACTTCTAGCCACAAGAGTAAAAACTCCATGGAGGAACAACTTAGGAGAGTAGAGATGAATAAGATGATAAAAGGTAAAAGGAACTGAAGCCAAGTTGGCCAAATATCTAAGGTGTGCTACTGCCCTCCAGATAATAGGACCGATTTGTCCCAAACACACTTTAAAAAAATCAACAAAACTCAATAATGACAGGGTCGATAGGAGGCTTGAACTGTAAAGTCAAGGGGTAAGTATATACAAAATAATAGTCAGCTTTGTAAGAAGTTATTCTTTGATTTTCATTTGGGACTAAGACTGGAAAGTCAGATTTCCAATAACAGTCTCTGCGCACAAGAGAAATCAAACCCTCAGTGATTTGAGTGGGGTAAAGATCAGCGAGATCATGAGATGTCATGGAGGAAAGTAGTTTTCTTATGGCTTCACTGTCATTTACGGGAAAAAATTCAGCGGGTACAATCTCATCAACCTTTGGTTCACGAAGTGGTTCACTGGACTCTCTACTCTTAGAAGAACATCTAGAAGCTCTAGCCCTAGAAGAAGATGGAGTAACACTAACCCTAGAAGTAGGTGGGGGAGTAATGTTACGTGGAGAAGAAGAAGAACCTCTAGAAGGTGTTGAACCCAAGCTCCTTAATCTACCGCCCCTCCTACTCCGGATCGGAGCAGAAGAAGGAGATAATTCATCTACTATAATTACTTTTTTGGGTTCTTGATTTGAAGAAGACATATTTGCATGAAATAAGAACTTACAAGCAGTGAAAGAAAGTTAGAAGTTTTTCGTAGAAGCAAAGGCAAAAAGGGGCATTTATACACAAAGGCAACCGTCAAAAAATGGAAAAAACACTTATGTGAAATTCATTATTAAAATTGTCACTTCGTGACTGATGCAGCCACAAAAAGCACTAAAAAGTGCTAATGAATTACAGAACCAATCCGAAAACACCACGTGGCACAAGTATTAAATGGAAGTGACAAGCGACGCATACGTTCAGAGACAGATGCAATGGTACGAGTGAAACGATGAAAAAAAATTCCCGCCATAAATGAGTATCCACTTACGAAATATTTAATTGATAAATAAATGGTAAGTGGGGGGACTATATGTATTGGTAAAAAATAGACTTCACACATGTAACAGCTCTGATGACAAAGCAATCTACGTGGAGTAATGGAAACATGACAACTGGATAGGAATTTAGAAAGAGGTACGGGATAAAGAGGTACGGAATAATACACACACGAGACAGTTAGAAGCGGGAGCTCCAGTCTAATTGAGGAGTTGAAGAGATACGATCAGAATGAACTAAGGAAAATTCAAAGATCTTCAATCAATGAGCCAAACGTTACAGAATCTTCACGCAACAATTACGATTACCTATTGTAATGTTACATTAATGGTATTGTTAATCATTAATGCTCAATCATTTAGAAGAGTAGACGTTATATTAAGAAATTTCCTATAAAAGGGAGTGAAATATCACTTGTATGGACACGTTCGAACCACGACTGAAATATATTTACTTTTCTGTGCTCTTATAGTTTTCCTATTTTACAAGTCAAATTTCTATTATTATTCTCAGTAAATTTTCTTGGTTATCAGAAGTCAGAGTACTTCTTAAAATAGCTTTGACTAAAACTCCGGTTCTTTGGTTAAACACTCGATTCATTATGAGCTTATTCTCAAGGCAGTCTCTCGAGCCCATAAAATCGTACATACTCGATTTTAAGTGTATACATTTTGTACGATCATCAGAATATTCACAAATATATGCAATCTGTCTATTACCTTTATATTTCTACTTGATTGATGATTCTTGTCCACGTCTATTGGGAGAGAACATCATCCATCAATAAGATTTATTACCTTCGTTTATCATTTCAATTGTTTGTTTTATTCTCGCATTTTTTGAAAAGTGAAGTAAATTATGGTTTTAGAAACCTATTTTCTTTAATATTGACTTTGACCACAAAAATTATTTTTTGGTTAAACAAAACTTGAGAAGTACCATTTTGCTTGTGATAGAGTAGGTCTACATGGAAGCGTGCCCACCTCGCAAAAAGAAGATTCAGAATAAATATAGTTGGAGGGGACTTCACTTGATTACCGAAATTCTACACACACATGGAGTCAAAACAGTGACCGCGGACGAGTTTTGAGCTGTTTTTTTATATCAAAAAGGGGCCAACGACAAGTTCGGAGTGCCTACATGTTATGAGATATCAATGAATAGAGTCCCGTGAATAGCAACTACGTATCTAACATGGATTCAGTGGTTTTAATTGATGACTTTTCCAGACTACTCTGATTGAAAGAAACAATTCAATCAATTAGGAATTCCTTGTGACGAAGTACCATTTAAACTACAGAATCCTAGGTACTGAGAATCGCACAATGGAGAAATGATATTGATGAATCTCATAAATTTAATGTACTTGCATAATTCATTGTCAAAATCATTCCATATTTTTATTGGAAAAGAAAACAAAGAAAATAGAAGGCCTTTATCAACGTATGTTAGAGTAACGGTGCTATTTAAACATATCGTATTGGGGGTTATGGTGGGTTGGGGGTCTGGTCGAGCTAGTCCTTTCCAAACTGTGACATAAAGTATTTGTAGAGAGTTAAACATAAAAGAATGAATGGATTTTTCAAAGAGTACGAGCTCGTTTGAATTAGCTAAAAAACTGATTTTTAAGTAGTTACGTTCTAATAATCCGTCCGATAGTTTTGAGCAGTTTAGCCGTCGAGTAAGTCCATGTTATATTTTGGGATTGGTTGTTTTGATTGGACAGGGTCCCGAGGGGCTCGGGGTATTTTGGATGAGTTTCAGATCTTTTCTTTGATGTTTGGCATTCTGGCCTGCTATTTCGCACCCGCGATGGTATGGGCGCAAGTGCGAGTCCGTAGAAGCGGAACTATGGAAACAGAGGCGGTGCATGGATGGGAAGGCTGAGTTCGCAGATGCGGTTTGCGGAGCGCAGAATCCCCGGGTCTTCCACAGAAGCAAACTCGCAAATGCTGTTTGGTGTCCGTAGAAGCGATTGGTCGGAAGGATTAGCGACTTCTGCTTCTGCGATGGATTTACCGAAGATGCCCTACCGCGATTTTTTGTCAACAAATGCGGAATCGTAAGGAATGATATACTATCTCGAGGGTTTGGTGATTTTTTATTATTTAGAGTTGTGGAGCTTGGCTAGAGGCGATATTTGGATGGATTTTCACTACAATTGAAGGGGTAAGTACACTCAACTTGATTTTGATGATTAGATATTGATTTCTCATGCATTATTACATCCAGTTTATTTGAATTAAAGGTGGACTTTGAGGGTTTTGGTGATGGTTTTGGAGAGTGAACATTTGTGATTTGGGGTCTATTTGAAGTCGGATTTGGATGAAACACGCATAATTAGACTCGTATTGGAATGAGTATTCGGGATTCATGAGCTTTGTTGGGCTCCAAGGTGCGTGACCAAGATTTGACTTTTTGGGTTGACTTTGCATATTTGTACTATGAACTTTGCTTTATTGATTAAGGTTATTTCCTATGGTTTTTACTGATGATATTAAATTTTCTTGGCTAGGTTCGAGCCATCCAGAAGTTGATACGGGGGATGAGATTCTTAGAGTATTTCTTTGGCTTGCATAAAGTACGTATCTTACCTAAACTTGGTTGAGACACTAGGATTATTAGTATTAACTATGCACTACAACTGACACACATGTGAGGGGATTGAGCCTATTACGTGCACGAGGGTACTATCCATGTTTAAGGAAGTGATTAGGGTATTATATGCCCTGAATTGATTGTGAAGCTTCATGTTATCGTACTTCTCATGTTGTATTCCCTTTGTGAGCTAGTTGAATGATGTTAGAGATGTTTGTTGATCTCCTTTTCAAACATGTTAGTTGCTATTCTTGTGGCGTAATCACCTGACTAGAACTGTGGTAGCACACTTCACACATGCCTACACATTAGCATGTAACGTATATTACTCCATGAGTATGTAAATTGATATCCATTTTTCATAAATATGTATTCTTGTATATGATTTCTGTGTTAGCACGTGAGTTGTTCGTATGGTGGTTATATATTTCACGTGAGTTATCCGTACAACGTATGGATAAGGATTTATCCCCTTAGGGTCACCCTCTCATGTTTCTCGCTTGATGGTGTACACGCGTTATGAGGAAAATTGGCCATTGTGTGTTTTAGTTATTGCATTTCTTCTCTACTTGCAATATTCTTGGATGTCTGTTTTATTCACATATCTTCTTTATATGCTAGATTAGGAATGTATACATGCCGTGTTTTGCATATCATATCTATATGCTGGATTGTTAGTTAATGTAGATCATGTTAAGTTATCTTTTCGCACCGAGGAGGGTTTATCTGTGATTTATGACGTGATGATGTTATTGTTGTGTACTTGTGAGATTTATGAATTGTACAGTTATTAGCGAGTATCATTAAAAACTCTTGCCTTTATTATCTCGCAGAGGTTAGTTATGATATTTTCCGAGTACATGGGGTCGGTTTTACTCTTACTACACTCTGCACTTAATTCTGCACATCTAGGTTTTGGACCGAGCAATGAGTACCTCTATTTTGTTGCTGTAATTATCTTCGATAGATGAGGTAGTGTTGCACCTCGACCGTAGTCTTTGGTGTCTCTTTTTATTCTAGTACTGTTGTTTTCATTCATACAGTATTGTTATTTTGTATTCCAGGCTTGTCCATCTATTTTAGAGCCGATGACTCTATATTTACCAGTTCCAGGGAATTTTTATTTATTGATGCAGTTATTTATGTTATTGGCTTTGGATTGTTCGATTTTTGTTATTTATATTATTATGATCTATTTTGTTATGTTCGGCTTGCCTATCAAGTGAATTAGGCGCCATCACGACCGAATGCTCATGACAAGTTAGCACTAAAGCTCTAGGTTTATAGGTTCTATGGGTCATAAGAAAGTTTAGTTGAATCTTTCGGATCGATACAGAGACGTTTGGGCTTATTTTCGAGAGGCTACCAAACTGTCAGAAAAAAACCTCACTTTCTTGCATTCTTCTCATGCAGATTTTTTATTTCCAAAGTTTGAAACTTTACTCTTCTATCATCTCATAGATGGTGAGGACACGTTCAACCAGATCAGATGGACGAGCACCAGTGCCTCCAGGTAGGGCCATGAGAGGCTGGAGCCGAGGTAGAGTCATAGGTGGAGCCCACGCTTCAGCTAGAGCAGAACCATTGGAGCCAATGTTTGATCGAGTGGAGGAGAGGATTCCGACTACAGTTGAGCTGGTCGGACCAGCTCGGACACCGGCGGTACCTATTTCTATGCTTGATCTTCATGAGACTTTGGCTATGTTCTTGAGTATGTACATGAGTTTGGCTCAGACGGGCACGATACCAGTTGCACCAGCTACCTCTCAGGCTGGTGAAGAAGCCTAGACTCCCGCCACCCGTACACCAAAATAGATAGCTCAGGGTCATGAGACACTAGTGGTGTTGCCAGTTCAGCCAGTTGTTGCAGCTTGGGCCGAGGTTGGACCATCTCTGACCGATGAGAAGCAGAAGAGTTGGAGAGATTCCAAAGGATTTATCCTCCCTAGTTTAGTGGAGGAGAGTCAAATGATGCTCAAGATTTTCTTGATCAACGCCACCAGATTCCTCGCACTGCGGGTCTTGTGGACTCCAATGGAGTCAAGTTCACTACTTTTCAGCTCACGGGGCTAGCCAATAGGTGGTGGAAGACCTATGAGTCAGGCAGACCTACTGGAGCAGCACCACACATGGCATCAATTCTTTTTTGTCTTCTTAGAGAAGTTTGTCCCACAGACTCGCACAAAGGAGCTACCTAGAGAGTTTGAGGATCTACGCTAGGAGGGCATGATGGTTGAGAAGTGGGTGTTTGACATATTTGTCCTTCGTGAGAGATGTTAGTGCAGTTACTCCAACTGTTGAGTTAGTCCCATAGTGCGAGAGTTCTCAGATGTGTTTGTTCCAGACCTGTGGGGAATGCCACTCGACATGAATGTTTATTTTGGTATTGAGTTGGTGCCAGGAACTCATCTCATTTATATTCCACCATATCGCATGGCACAGGCAGAGTTGAAGGAATTGAACAAATAGTTACCGGAGTTACTTGATAAGGGTTTTATCAGGCCTATTATGTCACCATGGGGTGCACCAATACTATTTGTTAAGAAGAAAGATGGTTTTATGAGGATGTGCATTGACCACAAGAAGTTGAACATGGTTATTATGAAGAACAAGTATCCACTACCGCGTATTGATGATTTATTTGATCAGCTTCAGGGTTGTAAGGTGTTTTTTAAGATTGACTTGATGTCGGGGTACCATAAGTTGAAGAAGGGCTTCATATATTCCCAAGATGGCTTTCAGGAATTGTTATGGGCATTGTGAGTTCTTGGTGACGTCTTTTGGCTGACCAAAGCCTTGACAAATTAATTTCACTTGATGAACAATGTATTTCAGCATTATCTAATTTCCTTCATCATTGTGTTTGTTGATGATATATTGACGTATTCACGCAATCGGGAGGAGCATGAGAAACAATCCAGAATCGTGCTCCAAACTTTGAGGGAGAAGAAGCTATACGCTAAATTTTTCGAATGCGAGTTCTAGTTAGACTCATTGGCATTCTTGGGTCACCTAGTGTTCAGTGAGAAGATTAAAGTTGGTCTGATGAAGGTTGAGGTAGTTCAGAGTTATCCCACGTCATCTACTTCTATTGAGATCCGGAGTTTCCTAGGTTTGGCAGGGTGTTATCGCCATTTTTTGGAGGGGTTATAATCTATAAACCTATTGACTAGGTTGACGCAGAAGGATGCCTCATTTAGGTGGTCTGATGAGTGTGATGAGAGCTTTTAGAAGCTCAAGACTTCCTTGACTATAGCTCCAATTTTGGTTTTGCCTTCGGGATCTGGTTCATATACTGTCTATTGTGATGCTTCACGGGTTGACATTGGATGTGTGTTGATGTAGGAGGGTAGAGTGATTGCTTATGCTTCACGTCAGTTAAATCCCCACGAGAAGAACTACCCAATACATAATTTAGAGTTAGCAGCCATTGTACATACGTTCATGATTTGGAGGCATTATCTCTATGGCATTTCTTGTGAGGTGTTCATTGATCATAGGAGTCTCCAACATCTATTCAGGTAAAAGGATTTGAACTTTAGGCAATGGAGATGGTTAGAGCTATTGAAAGACTATAATATCACCATTCTTTATCATTCGGGGAAGGCCAATGTGGTGGACGATGCTTTGAGTAGGAAGGCAAAAAGCATAGGAAGTCTTGCTTTTATCTCAGCTAGGGAGATGAGGTTAGCTTTGGATGCTCATTCTTTGGCTAACAGGTTCGTGAGGTTGGATATTTTGGATCCTAACATGGTTCTTGCTTGTGTTGTATCACAGTCATTCTTATTTTAGTGCATCAAGGCGCATCAATATGATGATGCCCACTTGTTTGTCCTAAGAGACATGGTGCAACACGATGGTTCTAAGAACGTTACTATTGGGGATGATGGGGTATTGAGGCTTATAGGACGGATTTGTGTGCCAAATGTGGAGGGTTGCGAGAGTTGATACTTTAGAGGGCCCATAGTTCACGGTATTCCATTCATCGGGGTGCTGAGAAGATGTACCGTGATTTGAGGAAACATTATTGGCGTCGGATGATGAAGAGTGATATTGTTGAGTATGTTTCTCGGTGTTTTAACTGTCAAAAGGGTAAGTACGAACATCAGAGACCTGGTGGTTTTCTTAAGAGGCTTGATATACCAGAGTGGAAGTTGAAGCGTATCACTATAGATTTTGTAGTTGGTCTTCAATGGAACTTGAGGAGATTTCATGTGGGTGTGTGTCCTTGTGGACAGTCTGACCAAGTCTGCACACTTTATTCCAGTCATGACTACCTCCTCTTTAGAGCAGCTAGCTCAGATTTATCTTTACGTGATTGTTCGCCTTCATGGTGTGCCTGTATCTATTATCTCAGATTGAGGCAATCAGTTTACATTGCATTTTTAGAGAGTAGTGAAGCATGAGCAGGCACACATGTCGATCGAAGCACAACATTTCATCCCCAGACGGATGGACGATCTTAGTATACTATTCAGATATTGGAGGACATGTTACGAGCATGTGTCATTGAATTTAGGGGTTAGTGGGAAAAAATTTCTACTCTTAGCAGAGTTCACCTACAATAACAGCTAACTATAGAGTATCCAGATGGCTCTATATGATGCCTTGTATAGGATGCGATGTCGGTCTCTAGTTGGTTGGTTTGAGCCTGGGGAGGCTAGGTTGCTAGGCACTGATCTAGTTTGAGATGCTTTGGAGAAGGTGAAGTTGATCCAGGAGTGGCTTCGTACAGTGCAGTCGATGCATAAGAGTATGCGGATAGAAAGGCTCGTGATGCAGCATATATAGTGGGTGAGAAGTTTTTACTCAAAGTTTCACCCATGAAGGGTGTGATGAGGTTCGGGATGAAGTGAAAGTTGTGCCCTCGGAATATTGGTCCTTTTGAGGTGCTAGATAGAGTTGGAGGTGTGGCCTACAAACTTGCCTTGCCACCTAGTTTATCGGGTGTTCATTCATTGTTTCATGTTTCTATGGTACAGAAGTAATATGAGGATCCATCACATGTGTTAAATTTTCACTCGGTGTAGTTGTACAAGGATTAGACTTACGATGAGGAGCTAATGGCCGTTTTTGATAGACAAGTTCGCAAGATGAGTTCGAAAAATATCGCGTTGGTGACGATCCATTGGAGAGATCAACCGATCGAGGAGGCGTCTTGAGAGACTAAACATGATAGGCGAATCAGATATTCTCTCCTTTCTGGCACTTCAGGTATGATGCTAGACTCGTTCGAGGACGAACATTTGTTTAAGAGGGGGAGAATGTAACAACCCAGCTGGCCTTTTAAAGTATTTTAGCCTCATTTACTTATTAAATGATTTACATATGCGTTTTTATGATTATGTGACTTGTAGGGGTGGTTTGTTTGGTTTCGGGGGATTTTTGGATTGAATTGGAACAGTTAGTCCAAAAGTTGAAAGCTTAATTTGTGAAGTTTAACCGAAGTTTGACTTTTGTGTAGGTGACCCCGGAATATTATTTTGATGGTTCTAATAGGTTCGTATAGTCACTTTGGACTTAAGCGTATGACCGGATTTAGAATTGGAGGTTCCTTGGTTGATTTGGTTCTATTTGGCGAAAGTTGGATAGTTTAATGTTTGGAAGATTCATAGGTCTGACCGAGAGTTGACTTTGATGATATCGGGTTCATATTATGGTTCCAGAAGTTGGAATAGTTTCGTTGTGTCATTTGGGACTTGTAAACAAAATTTAAGGTCATTTTGAGTTGATTAAATATGGTTCAACATGAGTTTTGGAAAGTTGGAAGTTTAATAGATTATGAGACTTGAATCGAGGTATGGTTCATGATTTTGATTTTGTTTTTGTGTGATTTGAGGCCTCGAGTAGGTTTGTGTTATGTTTTATGTTGGTTGGTAAGATTTGACGGGATCCCGATGGCCAATGGGCTCGAGGGTGTTTCGGATGAGTTTCAGATCTTTTCCTTCATGTTTGGCAATTATGGTCTGCTATTTTTGCACCTACGATGGATTGGGCGTAGTTGCGAGTCCGCAGAAGTGGACATGTGGCCGTACATGCGGTGCATAACTAGGAAGGTTGAGTCTGCAGATGCGGACTAGGGAGCGCAAAAGCGCATGTCATCCGCAAAAGCGGATTCGCAAATGCGGCTTGGTGTCCGTTGAAGCAACTCGTCAGGAGGATTAGTAACTTTAGCATATGCGATGGATTTTCCACAGATGTAGTACGATAATTTCTGCAAATACGGAATCGCTGGGCAAGATATATTATTTCAAGTGTTTGGTCATTTTTCTTTATTTGGAGTTGTAGAGATCGGCTAGAGGCAATTGTTTTTAGGGGTTTTCATTACAATTGAAGGGGTAAGTACACTCTACTGGATTTTGCTTATTTGATATCGATTTCCCATAGATTATTACGCTTAGTATTATGTGAATGAAAGCTGGATTTTTTTTGGGGAGGGGGGGGGGGGGGTTGGCCATTGTTTTGGAGAGTTAAATTTTATGATTTGGGGATCGATTTGAGGTTAAATTTTGATGTAACAAATATATTTGGACTCGTATTGGAATGGGTGTTCAGGATTTGTGAGTTTTGTCGGGTTTCAAGGTGCAAACCCTGGGTTTGACTTTTCGGGTTGACTTTACATATTTGTAACAATATTTAGCTTTATTATTTGGAATTATTTCCTATAGCTTTTATTGACGATATTAAGTTATTTTTGCTAGATTCGAGCAGTCCGGAGGTCTATTCACACTGGAAGGGATTATTAGAGTATTGATTTGGCTTGCTTGAGGTAAGTATCTTGCCTAAACTTGGTTGAGACACTAGTTTCCTTAATTATTTGCGTTAGCTATGCACTATGGATGGCGCACATGTGAGGGGATTAAGCCCATGTGCGTACACCGGTTTACCATCCGTGTTCAGGGAAGTGATTAGGCTATTATATGCCATGAATTGATTGTTAAGCTTAATGTTATCATACTTCTTATGTTGTATTCCCTTTGTGAGCCATTTTAATTATGTTAGAGATTATTTGTTCGTTGATCTTCTATTCAAACATGTTAGTTGCTATTCTTGTGGCGTAATCGCCTGACAAGAACTGTGGTAGCACAATTCGCACATGCCTACACTTTAGCATGTCACGTATATCAATCAATGTTTATGTTAATTGATATCCATTGTTCATGTACATGTATTCTTATATATATTTTCTGTGTGATATGGACTAGGTTGATAACACCTGAGTGGTCCGTGTGCATCTAATCTCTGTTAGCACGTGATTTGTTCGTGTAGTGGTTATATATGCACGTGAGTTATCCGTACAGCGTGTGGATAAGAACTCACCCCCTAGGGTTATCTTCTCATGTTTCTCTCTTGATGGTGTACACGCGGTATGAGGAAAGATGGCCAGTGTGTGTTTTGGTTATTGCATTTCTTCTCTACTTGCAATGTCCTTGTATGTATACATGTTTATAATATCTTCTCTATATGCTAGATAAGGAAAGTATACATGCCTTGTTTTGCATATTCTCTCTATGTGCTGGATTGTTAACTGAAACAAAGCATGTCACGTTATCTTTGTGCACCGAGGAGGCTTTATTAGTGATTTATGACTTGATGATGTTGTTTCTCTACACTTGTGAGATTTATGAGTTGTATGGGTGGGTAGAGAGTATCATTAAGAATTCTTGCCTCTATTACCTCGCTGAAGTTAGTTATGATACTTGATGAGTACATGGGATCAGTTGTACTCATACTACACTCTGTTCTTAATCGTGCAGATCAAAGTGTTGGATCGAGCCGTGAGTAGTTGTATTTCGTTGCTTTGATTATCTTTGAGAGAGTAGATAGAGATGCACCTCGACCACAGTCTTTAGAATCTCTATTCATTTTAGTACTGTCGTTTTCATTTAGATAATATCGTTATTTTGTATTCCAACTTCTACATCCATTTTAGAGCTCATGACTCTGTACTTACTAGTTCTGGGGGGTTTTTATTTATCAACACAGTTGTTTGTGTTATTGGAGTTTGACGTGTAATATTTCCGTTATTTCTATTATTATGATCCGTTTTGTTATGTTCGGCTTGCCTAGCAAGTGAGTTAGGCGCCATCACGACCAATTGGTTGTTTTGGGTCATGACATATGCATTTGGATAAAAGTGTTGAAATTTAAACTAAACTAGTACTGATAATTAAGTCAATTTTTTCTGTTAAAATGATTGAGATATCCTTAAAGTTGTTAACACCATAAAGTAGTTGATTACTATAATATTTTCAATTCTAAATTAATGAAAATACATAATATTTTATATTTTACTCCTCTTTCAATTTAAATTTATTACCTAAGATAATTTTGTACATAAAAATTACTATCCAGTGGTACTTATTCACACTTCTAGTAGTGGACATGCGGCTAAGAAGAATCAAAAAGAGGTTGAACACAAAATTATTGATGTGGTGGCAAAAAAACTGACTCAAAGGCCTTGGTGCCACAAAGTTTTTGACAAAACTCAATTGATGCACTAAATTTTGGAGAAAATATGTATGAAGAAGGAGAGGAAGACGACATACTGTAACACTATCGTGCACAAATAGGACAAAAAGATTTATCTCCTATGTATAGTGGAAGGAAGAAGAAGGAACACACAAAGAAAAAGAGCTGGAATATTAAGGTAAACGAAGGGGTTTCCATTAGGGGCAGCCCCTACCACCTCCACAAGATCAAATAGGTCCAAGAAGATATGATGGATTTATGCACATTTTGAAGAGAGCTGAAGAAGAAGTCTAAGGAGTTACGAGTTGAAGAACTCACAAGCTTGAAGAAAAACGGGCTTAACAATATTTTCATACTCGTCTTATTTTATAATTTATTAGCTTTATCATGTGCAATATCATCATAAAGTGTGTTATAAACTCTATGATGATCACAGAGTACTTAGTTCTTTCTAGTTATTATTTTTTACACGCTTTCTAGTCGATGAGGTTGTTCATGCCACAATAGGAATTGTAAGATAAGGTCTAGCTCAATTGGGGTAGTTTCCTTCCCATTTTGCAATTAGGATACAACCCAAGAGGCTATGAGATCATTCCCCTCGTGAGACTTTGCTATCACGAGGCATTGGAGGCGCATATGTTTGATTATCTTGCCAAGGCAAGGGACACCACACCACTGCTTGCTTTTTTCCCGTTACTTGTATTTTTCCTTATTGTGGTTTTTTTTAGTTTTACCAAAACTAGTTTTAGACACCTTGCCTATTGGATTTTTAAAGAAAAATACGAACCCCATTAATGGTCGTGATGGCACCTAAAACCTCTGAAGATATAGATATCTATATCTATATCAATAACTATAGAAAGACAAACAACAATAATTCGCCATCAAGAATAGAGTACGAAGTCTGAAAGATAAAAAATAATTCGCCGCGAATAAAATACTGAAATATAAAAAGAATTATCTCCCAAAACCCCTGAAGTACGAAGACACGAACAACTAAATAGAGTAAAACTGAGCCTCAAAATATAACAATACTGTCTAATTCAAACAACGCTAAAATGGATAGGAATGGGACTCCATAAGTTGTGAATCAGGAATGACATCTCACCACAAGGTCTCCGATCAACTGCTAAATTCCATCCCAAGCGCCGCTCGATCCAATACTAATATCTGCATAAAAATATGTAAAAGTATAGTATTAATACAAATGCAATGTGTACTCAGTAAGTATCCAGTCTAATCTCGAAGAAGTAGTAGCAAAATTTTTGACAAATGTATGATACTCACATTCGCAACTTGAGCGGTTCATAATAGCTTGAAATTACAACAATTCACTAAGAACAACAAATATAATATAGAGGTGTACAAATTAGAGATAAAATAATCTTGTTTCTCAAAACAAGATAAAAGCATAATTCAATTTTTTTTGTTCACATATAGAAATGATACGCACCAAATGTTTTTACATGTGTCTAGGATGATCATGCATGCTCAAGACTCAATCATAACGTGTATCCAGCACATCCCATGTGCTCAAATATAATCCAACATGTCTCATATGCCCCAACACAATATGTTTATCCCCTGCGCTCATAAGGCCAAACGTAACATGGGTGAATCCGGAGAGAAAGATCCATATCCAAGCGCCGCATGGAAAACTATTGTGCTATGATATATCAATATTACAATACCAGCACGGTGTAAACCATTGTACCGTAACAATATCAGTTTTCTCATTATGTTGCAGGGTATATGCCTATGCTAAAGAAATAACCAATCAAATACGCAAGGACCTTATCAATAAAAATGCAGATCCTTATGATATAAAGTATGACTACGACTAAATCAAGTATAACAACAATCTCAAGAATTTACCATCATTCCCAAATAAGATGTCATAAGCTAAAACATGATTTTTGTCATGAATAAATAAGCTCACATAGTCAAACAATTTAATAAAGCATAAGTCAAGAATAACAAATTTTCCAACACGGCCTAAAAAAGCTTACAAACTACCCTGAAGATGGTATATCCTTAGTGTACGCATATACGCTCGTCACCTTGCATATACATCACCCCTAAATAGCGTAGCATGTAAGGCATAATTCCAATTTGCAGAGCATTCCCTCTTAAAATTGTTAGACAAGAGACTTACCACCTCCCGGTGCAACTTCAACCCTCAAATTTTGTTCTCCCTTTGAAACTCTCCTCAAAATGTCCCAAATATAATACTTAACAAGGACAAATAAAGTTATAAAAGCTAATTATATACGGTAAAGCTTCAATCTTTAACAAATCTTAAAAGTCAACAAAAGTTAACTCGCGCCCATATGGTTAAAGCCCGAGTCCATAGTCAAATCCCATACTATAATCCCACGAGTCCAATTATATAATTAGTTTCCAAACTTGATTCCAAATCATTATTCAAAACCTCACAATATATTCTCTCAAGTTTAGACAAAACCCCCTAATTTCACTCTTTAATTCCATGTTATAGGTGAAGAAATACATGGACAATCAAAATATTTGATCAAATCAAAGTAAGAATTACTTACCCTCAAGCTTGGGGTGAAATGCTCATAAATAATTCCCTCCTCCCGAAGTTCATATCTCAAAGATGGTAAAGATAAGCTAAATTCTGAAATCTCGATATTAAATACCCTTGCCAGCAATTTTGCTCTACACGATCACGACCATGACCCTTGCGATTGCGATGCAGAAAGGGGCAGCCGACCTTCCTCCTACGCGATTGCGTCTACTCTCTCACAATCGTGAAGGCCATAGTCCTAGCCCTCAATGCGATCATAACACACTTCACGCGACCGCGACGCACTATCTGTCAAAGCTACCCGATCACGAACCTCCTCACGCTATCGCGAAGCATAAAATCCATCTTCCCTATCTCCTTCTACGCGATCCTAATTTAAGCACACAATCGTGATTCACACTACTGACAATAGAAAACTCGCAGTCCAACTCAATCTAAAATTCTCTAGGACTATTCCAAAACTTACCTGAGCACCCGGTACACCGTCTAATCATCCTAACACATTCGTACATCCTATAAAAACTTTTCCAAAGGGTATAAATAGTAAAATACACATCAAAACCAAGAATCAAGCACAAAATAAATATCTCAAATGATGTTTTATACGTCAATACACAACAAGAGGGGAGGGGGGGTGATTTGTGTGATATCCAATTTTCGAGTGCAGTTTCTATAGAAGAACCTGGTTCTTCTTGGTGTTCCAACTTCTACTGTTTGCGGAAAAGTAATTGCAGAAATTAAAGAACACAACAATTTTACGTGGAAAACACCTTGCTCAAAAGGTGAAAAAACCACGACCTACTTCCTAGTAGGATTTTCCCAAACTCTTCACTACAACTTTGAGCCAAACAACATTTACAAAATAAACTCTTTTGTAAACCTAAGGACTAACTCTAATCCCTTTGTGGCAAACTAGCCTCTAGCTAATTGCGACAAACTTCAAGTTAACTCTAACTTGATCAATGTGTACCTATTACAATTACTTCTAATAAATCTGAAAGATACAATATTTAATCACCTACTCCAAACCAACTAGACTCAAAAGATAACAGATGGAACTGGTTCTTCTAGCTGGTTCAAGTAGCTTTTGTGTCGCACAAAGATTCTGCTTGCAAAATTGCTTTGGTAATTTTGCTTTCAGTTCTTGTTTCACTTCTGTCTTTGTGCGATGATTATTCATCAGGAATGCTTCAACAATTTATAGAATCCGTAGTTCAGATGTTGTTGTTCAGTTCTAGTGCAACTCTTCCTTGGTGGAAGAGTTTGTGTTCATCTCAACTTCCTCGAGTGTTTCTGTCCTTGCTGAATTCGAACTATTTCTTCTTATCACTTTGCAACCTTTTCGCTTTAGGAGACAACCTCTTAGTTCATAGATAATTCATAGATCATGTTTATCTCTTGTGCATGTACGCTTCTTATGCCAATGGGTCTGTTTGATAATGTTTGCCCTGATGGACTTGGTTCAACTGGGTAAGCATTTGTCAATCTTCAAAACCATGCAGTGACTTGGTTCAACAACTTCTCCCTTTTTGATGATGACAAACTCTGTGCTCAATCATGTACATACTTCAATCCAACCTAGACACTTTGTGAAGGTTTTAAGCATTTATCATAGAGAGATCAGATTCATTAGGTTAAAAAATATCACAAAAATCTTTGAAGCATATATCTTCCCCCTTTTGGAATCGTCGAAAAGTTTCAAAATGATAAACTTACTACAGTTATTAACAATTACTCATGGCCATTTAGGCAACTGCAGGTGCAAAGCATGATTAATCATCAAAAGAAACCAATCAAATGTAAGTTATTTATGAAACTGAGAGAGAATCAATAACAAAAAAGCAAATTCATTGATTAGATCATAGATCAAGCACCATACACAAAATGAATTAAAAACAGTCGCAACCATGAGCAGAACAACAAAAAAACATAACAAGATAAAATCCCAAACTGGGCATTGAAGGGGTTTTGGTGTCACTGGACTCATAAGGCTGGGAAGGGGCAGATGAGGTTGTGGTCTTGGCTTGAAGAAGGGAGAGAATTTATTGAAGAACACCCTCATTCTTCTCCTTATCTTTTGCTAATTCAGTTCTGAGAGCATCCCGCTCAACTTTAACCTCAATAAGGAGAGATTTCAATCGAAAGATCTCCGCATCCTTTATCTCACCTTCCTGCACAAGTGACCTGACCTTGCTATTAACAGGCATTTTCCTAGATGAACCAGGTTCATCCTCAGAAATATTTACAATCTAGTCACAAGTCAGCAGTGTATTCTTCCCAAAATAGTCCTTAGCAGTAGCCATCTCAGATTTCTTCACAGGAACATTGAAGTGGAAAAGCAAAGCAGTCAGAACAAATCCATAAGGTATAATGTGTGCCTTGGCTCTATTCACAACTCTGTCCAAGAGCTGGATGATGAAAGCATGCCAATTGATCTGCTTACGCTTGTACAAGCATTCCATAAGTCTGAGGTCCATGTAGCTGGCAATGTGACTTCGCTATTGTCTTTGCAGCAGAAACTTGATCACAAACTCCAAGAATAGTTTGTTCTGAGATCGCATCTCGCTCTTGAATACTGCCCTGGGCTCAGGTTCTTGTTAATTCTCATAGAAAAACCTGGTGATGTTGAGAGCTAAGGACATACCATCCAGGTTAGGCCATCTTTGTGTTGTATAGTCATCATAACCCTCAGCAGGGATATTCAGTATCTCCCCCAACTCCTTTGCATCAAAAGAGATTTCAACTCCTTGAACTCTGGTAGATACCCTGCCATCCTTGACAACTGCGTTAGCCATAAATTCAACCAACTCATTCCTAGCCAGCCTTCCTTCCAGGTGAAGAACCATGTCCTTCCACCCTTGCACATCCAGGGTATCCATCTAGAAAATCATCCCCGATTCCTCAAGATCTCTAACCAGCTTTCCTTTCAAGATAGTACGTTTGCAAAACATGGTGGGTTTGTCAGTCTCTTCACCAGACTTTTCCTCTTCTCCTCCACTCCATTCCTCATCATCAGTAATCTTGACTTTCTTTGACTCAGACCTGGTCCTCTTTGCAATGGTTGAAGATGTGGCAGACACAAAACCTAACTTCTTGGAAAAAGCCTTAGCTTTCTTGGGTTTAGGTGTCTCAACCACAACTGGAGCAGGCTGCTCCTCATGATGGACCAGGTCCATTGTATCATCATCAATAGTAACTACCTTAATAGGCTCTCCCACTTTTGCCTTTCTCTTGGCAGCCTTCTTCTTTTTGCTCTCTCTCAGAGCTCTTTCCAATTCTTCCTCTCCTTGCCTGACAACACTTCTTGTAGCTCAAATCATTAGGGCAGGAGCATCAGCAGATAATGAAGCTTTCCTCTTCTTTGGTGGAACTGGGGTAGTAGCCTTCTTGGACTTAGGAGTTCTTTTCTTGTTGGGATAATAGGAATCCCCCAACTTCCTCAGCATCTCAGCCAACGTCTCCTCAATAGATGAACCAGGTTCATCTACTGATTGTTGTAGGCTTTCCATACCTGTTGCTGCTTCCCTAGAAATGCTTCCCCCTAAAGATGTGACTCCTTCTTCATCAATCACAGGAGCAGGGCCACAAATAGCTAGAGTTGCACCGTCCTTCCAAGATCCGCTTAATGAGCTCCCTTATCCCTCTCTCTCAAGGTTTATATATTTACCAAGTTTTCTCCGCCTATACGGAACCTCTACATCCACAATCGACCCAACCAAAACAAATTTGTTCTCAGCTATACCAGTTGCAGACCCAACTTCAAGATTTCCCTGTTCATTGTCAGATGAACTTGGTGCTTCATCCTCATTAGCGGATTTGAAGGATTCACTGGAGGATTCAGAATCTTGGACCTTGCTAGCTTTAAGTATTTCTTCTAAAAATATAGCACGAGAACCAGAAGCAACTGATTTTCTGGCCAAAACTTTCACTCTACGTGCCCTGGGGGATGAAGTAGGGTTAGGTGTAGGTTCAAGAGTAGGTTTAAGAACTGGACGGTTTTGGGGGGTTGAAGATCTGGCTAGAGAATGTGAACTGTATACTGATGGAGAATTAGAACTAGAATCACCGTCCTCATAATCATGGGCGGAGAAGGAAGATGAAACAGGGGGTGGTGAAGACATTTTTATGAAGAATTTGGAAGAGAAGAAAGTTGATTAGTTTTTGTTTGAGAGGAATGAATAACTAGGTTCGACAATTATGCTTTTAATAAGGGGAGATAATGATGGCCTTTTAAAGATGTGGTCATTAATTGTACAACGGCCAGATGTATTAGTCAAGTGGTAGTCTAATCGCTCTAGGGGTGTCATTGATTAGACGGTTAGGGATCCCTAAATCTAGGCTAACTAAGATACGATGGGACTCTTTTGAACTGGTTCATTTTAGGATAAGTACATAGAATTTGAAATGAACCAAATATAGATAGAGTCCTGCTCACGTGTGACTTTAATTATTTCAATAAGTGTATGGAGATGAGCACGTACCTTGTCAGTTAGATGAACCAGCAGCGATGAACCAGGTTCATCGTGTTAAAGTCTTTAATTTGCCTCAATTTACAAAGATAAAAAAATATCATTAGCAACCAAGGAATCATATTAATACATGGCAAGAAAGTATGGCAGTAAAGTCATAATACTGAGCAATGATTAGTCTGGTTAATTATCTATTTTGGTGTTTCTAGCCAAACAAATGTTTTTTTTAATTTTGTTCATTCTTTTTTCAACCAGGTGATCTTAATCATCCCTAATTCAAGTCGATTCCTCTCAAAATTCTCCCAACTCAGTGCTTTAGTAAAGATATCTGCAATTTGCTTGTCAGTAGCACAAAATTCAATTGAGATCATTCCTTTTTCATAGTTATCCCTTAGAAAATGGTGTCTAATATCAATGTGCTTAGTTCTTTTATGATGAACCGGGTTCTTTGTCATACTAATTGCACTAGTGTTGTCACAGAAAATAGGAATATATCCAACCTCTATACCAAAGTCCATGAGTTGTTGCTTGATCCATAGCAACTGAGCACAGCATGAGGCTGCAGCCACATATTCAGCCTCAACAGTAGACAAGGCTACTGAATTTTGTTTTTTGGTGGCCCAAGACACAAGGCAAGAATCCAAAAAGTGAGCCATGCCTGAAGTACTTTTTCTGTCAACCAGGAAACCTGCATAATCTGCATTAGCATATCCTACAAGGTCAAAATTACTACCTTTAGGATACCAAAGTCATAAATCAGTAGTGTCTTTCAGATATCTCAGAATTCGCTTCACTGGAGTTAGATGGGACTCCTTTGGATTTTCCTGAAACCTAGCACACAGTCCTACACTGAACACAATATCAGGTCTGCTGGAAATGAGATATAATAAAGACCCAATCATCCCTCTATATATCTTCTGATCAACGGATGAACCAGGTTCATCCACATCTAATTTTGTAGTTGTGGCTATGGGGTTGTCAATTTCTTTTGAGTCTTCCATTTTAAATCTTTTGAGCAATTCCTTCACATATATTTTGTTGATGGATCATTGTTCCACTAGAGTTTTGCTTGATTTGCAAGCCTAAAAATAGGATTTGGCTCACCCATCATACTCACTCCCCATAATTTTAGCAAATTCCTTACTCAATTTTTCAGAGGTCGCCCTAAATATGATATCATCCACATATATTTGCACAACCAGGAGATCCTTACCTTTTTCCTTTAAGAACAAGGTACTGTCAATTTTACCTCGTTTGTATCCATGTTTTAACAGGAATCTTGATAGTCGCTCATACCATGCTCTTGGTGCTTGTTTGAGTCCATACAAGGCCTTGTCAAGTTTGTATACATGGTCAGGTGACTCCTTTATTTCAAAACCTGGAGGCTGTTTTACAAATACTTCTTCCTTTAGATAGCGATTGAGGAAAGCACTCTTTACGTCCATCTGATGGAGAGTGAATTCCATGTGTGCAGCAAATGCTATAAGAAGTCTGATTGCCTCCAATCTTTCCACAGGAGCAAAGGTCTCATCATAGTCAATTCCCTTTTCTTGACTATATCCTTGGACAACTAGTCTGGCCTTGTTTCTTGTAATAGTTCCATCATCATCGATTTTGTTCCTGAAGACCCACTTGGTGCCAATTACTGATATGTCTAGTGGTCTAGGTACCAAGTGCCATACTTGACTTCTTTCAAATTGATTCAGCTCTTCTTGCATGGCATTTACCCAGTTAGCATCCTGTAAGGCTTCACCAATGATTTTTGGTTCAATCAAGGATAGAAAGGCATCAAACACACACATATTTTTCAAGGAGGATCTTGTTTTGATTTCGGATGTCAAATCTATTATGATTTTCTCAAGAGGGTGAGAACTCTGATATCAGTGTGGTTTGAGCACCAATTGTTCGCTTCTAGATGATCCCATGATGTCTTGTTGTTGTGGAACAGGATCAGGGTGTCACACCCCAAAACCGAGGGACGAGACCGGCGCCTAACCGGATAATCCCGGTCAAGCGGACCTGGATTGCCTTTCCTACCCAACGCGTTACCCCGTGTTTATGATATACAATAATCCATATGAAATAACAAATTAAATAAAAGCATGGACTTACAACTTAAGTTCATTTCTCCTTCTAACATTTTTGCATTTGATAATCCCAAAAGATACAAGCTACATGCAACATTTCCGATTCAGTCCACGATTACGAGTAAATACAATTACTGCCCAAAAAAAAAAATATATATATATATATATACAACCGACATAGTGTCTACGGAGCCTCTAAGAGTACTAGGAGGTTACATAGATTAGCCGGCGACAAGGAACCGACTATACCTTTAAAGACACAACATATACAAAAGAAGATGATATAGACTACACACGGCCCCGAGAGGAAATGGGGCTCACCAGAACTGCTGGAAGGATGAAGAGGAGGCACCACTATCGGCGGTCGGAACTACCTGCTTTAGAACCACCCACATCCATGTAAAAGATGTAGCGCCCCCGGAAAAAGGGACGATAGTACCATTGAATAGTACTAGTATGTATGAACAAGCTTCATTCTAAGTAGAATCAAACAGTACACAAATAGAAGACAATCAGGGAAACCAAACAAATACCACACAGAAATACAAAAAATCACAATGAAGGTTTCATAGTTACTCATTTCAATTTTTCATCTGCCAGTCATATCTCACCTTTATAGCCTCTCCACCCTTATTACTTCGTGTTGTGGCGCGCAACCCGATCTCACCATACAATCACATTTCACCCTTATTACTTCGTGTTGCGGCGCGCAACCCGATCCCACCGTACAATCACATCTCACCCTTATTTCCTCTCCACCCTTATTACTTCGTGTAGCGGCGTGCAACCCGATCCCACCATACAATCAAATTTCACAGCAACAACCAGCAACAATTAAATCACAAGGATCTTCATCATGAAGAACATAAGTTCATATCAACCAATAACTATGTGAAATCAAGGCAAGATGATCCTTACCAATCAGTAATTCAGATATGGTGTTGCCACAATCATTTAACTCAATCAAATCAGTCCATATTTACTTTCATCATTTGCTATACAACCTTAAGCACTTTGATACGTTCAACAATGTATTTAATAGCAACATCAACCAACAATTCAATCACAAAGATTCTCATCATCAAGGATATTCATTCGTAACAACCAATAACCATATGAAATCAAGGCCACATAAATCTTTATCAAATAGTGAGTCATATACGGTATGCCATCAACATATAGCTCAATTATTTTATCCACGTTTCCTTTACATTATTTACTACACAACATTTAGCACTTAGATACATTCAACAATTTGATTCGTTATCATTTCTTTTGTTTGGTAGTACATCCTTTCATACCGAGGTATTCAACAGTTAACGAGCTTTGCACATGATAGAATAAACACAAGGAATCACCATTTTCACAATCTCATATAGCATGGTGGCATGGCAATCAACTAGGACAATCATAGAATAGAATCTTACGTCTCAACACATTAGAATAATCAATTCACATATGCTCAAGCAAGAAACTCATACCAAATGCTCGGACACCAACAAGGTGACTCTACAAAGATTAAAGTTAGCCATACATACCTCAAATCAGAATTCCCTTTAATTTCTATCACAATTCACCGAACCGTCTAGCACCGTCAATCTAGTTCACAATACGACGCATTTATCTTAGAATTAGTAATCATGAACATGCCTTGAACTCGTTTGGGCATTTTATCAAATGCTATGTGTTCCTTTAGATTAACCAAACCCTTTTTAGTGAAAGATTACTCTAACTTTCTTCCCTTTACTAGATTATGACAAATCATATGCATGCATGCAAGGTCTTATACTCCTGTCTTCAAGAACCAACCCATGTGTATCCCATTTTTATCTAAAATCTGAGAAATTAATGGAAATTGGGTGGGGACTTACCTCTTATGGTGAAGAAGATGAAGATTACTCGATAATTGTCTGGCCTGAGTAGAGATGGAGGACCAATTTGATGGAGAAGAGGGCTTTCTCTCACTAAACTCACTCTCCCTTCTCTCTATTTTGTTCAGATACTCGTTAAAATGAAGGGGATGGGCGTTTTATTAAGCTGGGGGTCGGGTCTTGAAATTAGAAATTAGGAGCCCCGACACAGAAAATGCGGTCAGGAATGCAATCTATGCGGTCCGCATTCCTGTCGCTAAGATGGGCCTCAAATGGGCCAAGATGGAAATCGGACTGCCCAGGTACGCGACCATTAAGCGGCCCGCATACCTGTTATGCGATCGCATAACCTCCTCCGCAAAAATGGAGGTGCAAGGATGCGACATATATGATGTCCGCATTCCCAAAATGCGATCGCATCTTGGGCCGTATAGTTGTCCTCAAATTGGACAGCAAGATGTCCAGGTATACGACCACTATGCGGTCCGCATACCTGATCTGCGATCGCATAGTGCACCGCAGATCTGCGCAATTCTTGAAAATTTTATCTTTTAGGTCCTGGGATCTAACCGGGCATCATTTTTAGTTAAGAAATTTTACGGGTCCTTACACAGGGACAAGGTCCAGAGTACTTTTCTGTTGAGTTTCCCCATGTCATGTTGCTCGGGGTAGTTGGACCTGGTCCATCACCTGCCCCATCTTCCATAATTGCTTCAATTTGTTCACTTCTTCTTACCAGTCCAAGATCCTCATCTTCTGGTTCCTGTCTCTCAAAAAGAGTGTTAGTTTCATCAAAAACAACATGCACACTCTCCTCTACACACATAGTTCTTTTATTATAAACTTTATAGGCTTTACTATGTGATGAATATCCCAATAATACTCCCTCATTACTTCTGGGATCAAATTTACCTAGGGAATCTTTGGCATTGTTGTGCACAAAGAACTTGCATCCGAAAGCCCTAAGGTGGGATATGCTGGGCTTTCTCCCTTTAAGTAATTCATAAGGAGTTTTCTCTACCAGTGGCCTAGTCATAAATCTATTTATTATGTAGCATGCAGTGTTTATTGCTTCTGCCCAGAAGCTGTGAGGTAGTTTGCTAGAAAGAAGAATGGTTTTGGCCATGTCTTCAAGAGTTCTGTTCTTTCTTTCAACAACCCCATTTTGTTGTGGGGTTCTAGGGGCAGAAAATTTGTGATTGATACCATGTTCATAACAGAACTCAACAAACTTTGCATTCTCAAATTCAGTACCATGATCAGATCTTATTGATGCTAGTTGATTTCCCAATTGTTTTTTAGTTTTTCAAACAAATGAAGTGAACATATCAAATGCTTCATCTTGAGATGCCAGAAATAAGGTCCAAGTGAACCTTGAGTAATCATCAACTAGCACCATTAAATATTTCTTACCACATCTGCCCATAGTTTTCATAGGACCACATAAGTCCATATGAACCAGCTCCAACGTCCTGGTGGTACGGACTATTTTCTTGCTTTTGAATGAGGATCTTACCTGCTTCCCCCTTGCACATGCCTCACAAACTTTGTCTTCCTTGAACTTAATTTTAGGAAGCTCTACCACTAAGTCCTTAGAGACTAATTTGTTAAGTTGATTTAGACTCGCGTGACCAAGTCATTTGTGCCAAAGGAGGGGATCACTGTCCAACACACTTAAGCAAGTGAGTTCATTTTCAGACAATGTGGACAAGTCTACGACATAGATGTTATTCATTCTTTTTCCCTGCAAAACAATCTTGTTAGTAAACAGGTTAATCACAAAATATTTTGTGGAAGTGAAAGCAACCAGGTTACCTCTGTCACACAATTGTGACTCACTGATCAGGCTATATTTAAAGCCATCTATCAAGTACACATGTTCAATGGAGCGTGTGTCATCCTTACCTACCTTACCAACCCCTATAATTCCACCTTTCTTTCTATTTCCAACTCATCGGACTCTCCAATTTCCATGAGTGTCTGTTCTTCATTCTCACCATCTTCTGATTCTTCATCTGAGCTTTACCCCCAAGCAGCAACCATAGCCTTTATTGTGGTTTTCTTGGGTTGGACCAGTTCCTTCTTCCTGTTCCTTCTTTCAAATTTCTCCTTTTTCCATTCCAATTCCCACTGAGAACAATTCTTGATATGGTGGTCAGTCTTTCCACACTTGTAGCATCCCTCGTGACTGGCCTTTCTGGAGCATTAGCTTTGTTGTAGTTTCCACATCTAGAGATGCCCTTTTTCTTTATGAGGAAGTTTCTGAATTCCTTAGTGATCATCGTCATCTCATCTTCATCCAGATCTGCTCCCTCGCTGATTCTCAGTGCTAGACTCCTTTCCTTCTTTGGAGCATCAATTTTCATTGTCTGCCTTCTAAGTTCATAGGCAGTAAGGTTTCCAATAAGCTCGTCCAATCTGAGGGTTGCCATATTTTTGGATTCCTGGATAGCAGTGATTTTGCTTTCCCAGGAAATTGGCAAGACCTTTGTCAGGATCTTCTCCACCATGTCCTTTTCAAGAATGACTCTACCAAGAGACTTTAGTTCATTTGTCAGAGTTGTGAACCTCGTGTACATCTCTTGGATTGTCTCTCCTTCTTTCATAGTAAAGTTTTCATACTGAGAGTATAGTAGAGTACCTCTTGATCTTTTCACTTGAGGTGTTCCTTCATGGGCTACTTGCAAGGTATCCCAGATTTCTTTGGCAGTGGTGCAGCTTTGGATTCTGCTATACTCATCTGGACCTAGTCCACACACTAGCCACTTTTTGGCCTTTGCATTCTTCTCCCATTTCTTCAGATCCTCAGCAGTGCAGTCAGCTCTAGTCTTTGGTACATCTACACCTTCAGCAGTCTTCTTCATGGTAGCTAGAGGACCATCAGTGACTATGTCCCAGAGTTCATAGTCTTCTCCAATCAAGTGGTCCTTCATCCTGTTCTTCCACCAGGAGTAATACTGGCCATTAAAGAGTGGTGGCCTTGCAGTTGATTGACCCTCCCAGTTTCCAGGTGGTGCACTCATTTTGATCTTTTCCAAGGTGTTAGCCTTTTCAAGGATAACCTGCTCTGATACCAATTGATGTTTTATACGTCAATACCACACAAGAGGGGGGGGTGATTTGTGTGGTGTCCAATTTTCGAGTGCAGTCTCTATAGAAGAACCTGGTTCTTCTTGGTGTTCCAACTTCTACAGTTTGCGGAAAAGTAATTGCAGAAATTAAAGAACACAACAATTTTACGTGGAAAACACCTGGCTCAAAAGGTGAAAAAACCACGACCTACTTCCCAGTAGGATTTTCCCAAACTCTTCACTACAACTCTGAGCCAAACAGCATTTACAAAATAAACTCTTTTGTAAACCTAAGGACTAACTCTAATCCCTTTGTGGCAAACTAGCCTCTAGCTAATTGCGACAAACTTCAAGTTAACTCTAACTTGATCAATGTGTACCTATTGCAATTGCTTCTAATAAAGCTGAAAGATACAATATTTAATTACCTACTCCAAAACAACTAGACTCAAAAGATAACAGATGGAACTGGTTCTTCTAGCTGGTTCAAATAGCTTTTGTGTCGCACAAGGATTCTGCTTGCAAATTTGCTTTGGTAATTTTGCTTTCAGTTCTTGTTTCACTTCTGTCTTTGTGCGATGATTCTTCGACAGGAATGCTTCAACAATTTATAGAATCCGTAATTGAGATGTTGTTGTTCAGTTCTAGTGCAACTCTTCCTTAGTGGAAGAGTTTGTGTTCATCTCAACTTCCTCGATTGTTTCTGTCCTTGCTGAATTCGAACTCTTTCTTCTTATCACTTTGCAACCTTTTTCGCTTAAGGAGACAACCTCTTAGTTCATAGATAATTCACAGATCATGTTTATCTCCTGTGCATGTACGCTTTTTGTGCCAATGGGTCCGTTTGATAATGTTTACCCTGATGGACCTGGTTCAACTAGGTAGGCATTTTTCAATCTTCAAAACCATGCAGTGACTTGGTTCAACATCAAACATTCGTAAGTTCAAAATTAAAGCTTTCGACTAGAAGAGCTGAATCAACTCCGGGCCACCCAAACTCGAACAAAACATAATACAACTTTCACATTAACACCCAAACATGATGGAACTTTTAAATTGCCAATTTGGGATTGTTTACCCATAATGTTTGCTTTAGTAAACTCCTCCTACCTTAGACCGCAACCTTGGAACTAAGTGTTCTGAATCACACTAGAAAGCCTCGGGAACCAAACCATCCATCCCCACAAGTTAAATTATCAAAACAAACTATGTGAAGCATCTACTAGGGGAATGAGGTTCTAAAACTCAAGAGACCGGTCGGTTTATTACATTCTCCACCTCTTAAACAAAGGTTTTTCCTCGAACGGGATTAGAAATGCACCTAGACTGTTGAAAAGATATGAATATCTGCTCTGCATATCTGTCATGACCCAAAATCTCATCAAAGGTCTTTATGACGCTTAACATGCTTGATAGGCAATCCAAAACTCAATCAACAATAATATATGCTAATTATTGAGCCTTTATCTGATTCATGATATAAATAACTAGATGAAATAAGTATCGACATATCATCAAAGTATATAAATCACAGACATGGTCTAAAAAGGACAACAACTATTTCACAAACTTGTCCAAAACTGGGTGTTACAACATTGTTATGAGGATCTAACAAGAGTAAATAGTCTCAACTAATCAACAATATGTCCAAAACGAAAATACATAGACAGATAAAAATGAGTATGGAAGGGGAACTCAATGTGCTGCAGATCGGATCAAGTGAAGCAGCTCACTACGAGTCTCCAACAGAATACGCCTACTCAGCTCAAAGAGTACTTCTAATACCAGCCTTAGAACCTGCAAAAAAATGTATAGAAGTGTATGAGTACAAATCACGATACTCAGCAAGTATCAAGTCTAGCCTCGAAGAAGTATTGATTAGGGGTCGACACTAATACCAACTAACAACTCATTAGTATATGAAAAATATAATAAGAACATGGAATAAAGCATGATATCACTAATCAAGTCCAGTAGTAGAAACATAGTAAATCTAGAATTTAGACATATTTTTCAGACAAAAGATAAAACACAATATCAGTAATCTCTATTCTTTTTACAATCATGATATGAGTCAGTCAACATTCATATATAAATATAGAGCCATATGCGTCTAGGCTGAAAGTACAAGGAGGGGGTGAATTATCGTCCTTTTTTTGTTTATAGATAATTAGTCGACTACTGTACTAATTAGTCAATTGGAAATTAGTGCGAGAGTAAATAGCAAGTGCAGAAAGAAAAATGCAGAAAGTAAGTGACGGTAAAAAATTTTACACTAGTTTAGATTCAACAAATCATAGTCCTGTCCTCTTGGATTGCAAGAGCGTTCTCTCTTCAAAGCTCCTTGAAATTTTCGTACAAGTGAGTTAATGTTTTGAGCACACACCTGATGCTCTCAGAATTTATGTAAACTCTCAATGTTTAGATACAATGCCTTACCAATATATTCTCTCTATTTCTTCTCTCCACTAATTACACAGTAAATTTATTACGGACTACATTGCTTGTTTAGAGTAGAACAAAGAGCTTAAGGTTGGATCAATAAAAGTATATGTCTTCTCCTTGATTATCGACTATAAATACAACTAGAGGGATCTGCCTTGATTCATTATTAAAGCGGATGTGGGGAGGTTGGAAACCCAATGGAATTGATCCTCGAAATAAATCTTGATGGATTATTCTTTCCAAGAATAAATACGCAACTTCCATCAATTAATCCTTCAATCATGGAGAGTGGAAAATTTTCTGTAATGACACGATTCAGTTAGATGAGCAGATCTTTACGTAGACAATATTTCCTTCAGCAGCTTTATGACAATCTAATCCTATTCTCAGGAACATTGATCTTCCTTGATTTAGGACTTTACTTCCTTTACGTGCATGGATTGTGTTCTTAGATGATCTCTATCAGACAAGATCTTTGATTGATTCATGGGTTGACGTCTTACTTTGCTTCTGGAATGCACCTGCATATACGAGTGATGTTATTTTTCATCATTAAAATCAGGATTAAACAATCTCCCCCTTTTTGTTGATGACAAAATAATAAAGGTTACTTTTGTTTGCTCCCCTGTTTATGTTAGTCGACTTTCTTTGGCTATAGTCGACTCCATCTATGCTGTGGAAATTAGCCGACTCCCCCTCAACTGGGCATCTCCTCATGTTTTTACCTATCATAATTCGACTCCCCCTCATTCGGGAATCCAATCAAAAACTTTACCTCGTCCCCTGCATCTTACTTTTCCCCTATGGCATCAATAAAAAGAATTATACCAGAATGAAACACTTAAGTAGATAATGTCTAAGTTAAGCATGCATGAGTAAATGTTTAATCATTACAACCCCATGACGCATAATATATGTGAGAGTGTTGCAGATATCCTCCTTAAGGAGGTCAAAGCTGGCATTCACGGTCAATGATATCCTGCCAATTCTACCATGGACTTGCCCGAAAGCTTTCACTACATTTTCTGTTGTCCTTACAAGTTTGACTCGTAACTTGGATATATCTGAACATGTTTCCTTTGAGATTTCATGAATGTCTCCATATACTATTAGAGTTGAGATGAGCAGGTCTTTGATGATTATCAATTTTCCATCGATGGCAATATGCTTTTCAACGAGATCAGGGTCTTAGACACTAGGCTGGGAGACAGAGGCCTTAGCTTTGGAGCCTGACGAGACAATTTTGGCTTCACCATCTTGATTCATCACCCACGTGCTCTCCATGGCTACATAGCCCATACTATCAAAGGCTCTACAGCTATAAGATTTGTTTACAATGGCATAGGGATAGTTGGAGATTGTGATGTTATAGGCTTCGAGGAGGTGGGTGATAATCATGCCACAGAGAAAATTTATAGGATCATTAGCACTCTCAATCATGAAAGTGATGACTAGGAGGACAATTTGACGTATGTTTGGTCAAGAGACAGTAGACCAAAAAGGTGTCCCATTAGGAAAATATTGAGAATGATCCTGCACTGGGAAAAAGAGTAGTTGCCACAATGTGTGTGAGGAATCGGGGTTCAAAGCTCACATCATTGTTTCCTAATTGACTAGGAAGGGAATCAGTGGGTGACTCGGCTATACAACATTTCTCTTGATCAAAAGCGATTTCAAAATCTTCGGGCTAGGCATTTTTTAACAATATTTAAAAGCCAAAGCACTTACATTGGAAGACGGAATAAAAAGAGGCACAATTCTGAACAATACGCTTACCAGGAACTAAAGATCTAGTTTATCAAGCTTTGGGGAATAGAGATTTGCGTAAAACATTTGAACAAGGACGTCATAAACCTTTGGAGGAGGCAGAGAAAGAAAATGTTTTCAACCTTGAAAATCGAAGAGTTCATTTACCTTGTAGTTGAGGCTCCCCATTCTTTCATGAGCGATTGGTTTCTCCTTGAATGAGATGAAGGCTACCCAATTTGGGGTGTCCCAGAAGTGGATGTCGGATTCGGAAGAGCTTGTGAGGCATTCTTTGTGCTTCTTTATGGTGAGTGACTCAATATTTTCCTTGATAGGATGCTTACCTAGGGCTCTGTTTTTCAGGCTACGAGCATCATCAAAGAGTTCTACTTATGAAGAGGTAAATTCCTCCTAGTGATTTGAACATATATTGATTGGTTCTGGTGGTTGGGACAACGATTTTTCTTTGGAGCAAGTACTTTTTCGAGTGGAGGCAATAGGGTTTTTGGATTTTTTCGCGATTACTGAGATGAAAATGGAGAGTTCAGAATGATAAGAGCAATTTGAGAGAATAATATTGGAAGAAGGAGACTTTAAAGGAGTGATGAGTCTGACGGTTGTGTGCAGTAAAAGGGGTGTCAGCGAGGATACGTAATGGTTTGATTTCCTTTTTGGAGAAATGTAAAAAGGTATGAAAAGGGAGAAAACGGAGGCGCATAATTAATGTACTGACTCAAATAAGGTAATAACTGGATAATGTGGTAGTGAAATAATAATTATTAACACACATGCCCTATTTTTTGGAATTAGTGAAATAATACCAGAACGATCTCGTAATGCACACAAATTTTCTTCAAGCAAGGGTTTTGTAAAACTGTCCGCTAAGTGGTGTAACATTAGTTCTATATCACATTTAAGTACATGATCTCTAATAAAATGATGCTTGGTGTCTATATACTTTTCCCTAGAATGATACACAGGATTTTTTGAAAGGCATATAATGCTAGAATGTCACAAAATATTTGAATAGGTTTAAAAAATAAATCATAGTGACCCAGTTGATGTGATATCAAAAGTAGATGAGCACTACTTTGTCCATTGGCTATCTATTCCGCCTCAGTTGTTGACAGAGCCACAGATCCTTATTTTTTGCTATTTGAGAAAATTAATAATTTTGCAAACAATTGACATGTCCCATTAGCGCTTTTCCTATCACCTTTATTACATACAAGGTTAACATATGAAAATCCTTCAATTTTAAAATTATTAGAATAAGGATAGCATATTCCATAAGAACTAGTTCAAATGAGATAGCGAATTATTCGCTTTACTGTAGTTAAATGAGACTCCTTAGGAGCTAAGTGAAACCTTGAACATTTACACACGCTGAACATGATATCTTGTCGACTAGCAATTGGATATAGCAGCGATCCAATCATTCCCCAATACTTAGTTTCATCCACTTATTTTCCTTTCTCAGATTTGTCAAGGGTGGTTAATGGTGTCCTAGGTGTTCCAAGAGCTTTAGCGTTACTCATACCGAATTTTTGAAAAAATTCCTTCTTGTACTTCATATGAAAGATGAACGTGTCCTTCTCTGATTTATGGATTTGTAGTCTAAGGAAGAATTTAAGTTCCCCTATCATGCTCACTTTGCATGTGATTTGAAAAATCCTTACATAAAACACGGTTAGTACTACCAAATATAATATCATCAACATAGATTTGAATAATATGATTACTTTCGGAGGATCTCTTGATAAATAATGTAGTATCTATCTTACCTCTCGTGAACCCATGATTAGTTATAAAGGAGCTCATCCTCTCATACCAGGATCGAAGAACTTTCTTGTGTCCATAGTGGGATTTAGTTAACTTATAAAAAGATAAAATGTCTTATAACCCCCCTAAACTTGTCGCGAATTATTAGTTTCTTCACCAAACTATCTCGGATTCGAATTACCCCCCTACACTAGGATAAGTAAATTTAACCTCCCCCCCCCCCCCCCCTCCCCCCAC
>ML285214.1:63632-74552 GCA_005239495.1 Nicotiana undulata
CCCCCCCCACCAGGGAAAGTAAAATTTACCCCCCCCCCCCCCCCCCCCTGGGTCTCATACACCTAGTTAAGTGTATGGACGCGCGATAAATCTGGACAATTTGTACTCCGCGTATGAAAATAAAATGATATAAAATTTGTATACTAATAACTAAAGAAAAAAAGGGAAAAAATGAATAAAAGGTAAAAGGCAGCAACACGTTAGAAGTAAAACATCTTTTCTTTCATTTTTCTCTAAACCCTTCTCTCTCTATCAAAAATTTTCTCAAATGCCTCTTCCAATGCCTCTCCAATAGAGTAAAATAAGATTTCAATTGTGATGTATTTAAGATCATTTGTGGTTTCTTCTCCGATCATCAAGCTTTTTCAGTGGTCTTCTCCAACTATTTCAAATAGAAAAAACCAAAGAGGTTAGGGATTTCAAGCTTTACTTTTTGATTAGGGTTTTGTGATATATAACAGAGATGAATATCAATTTGCTTTCTATCTTCTATTTTGTTGAGTTAAGACTTTTAAAATTGAATTTTTTTTATGTGTAAGATCAATGATCTTGTGCATGCAGAGAGTGTAGGGTTTTCTGTAATAACTTACAAACTTTAGGGTTTTTGTTTTATATTTTGGAATTGTCTGGACGTATGTTATTCAGGTTATTTTAGTTATTTTGAAGGTGTTGCAAAAATTCTTCTGCTATTTTATTTTAGCTCACTGTTGGTGGGTTATTTTATATAAAAGTGAATCTTCTTATGTATTTTATTTGTATCTAGCATTTCTTTAATATGTTAAAACATTGTATTATTAATTTTAGAAGTTAAATATTGATGAATTATCTATATGGTTGTAGGTTTTCCCATGGCTTCTAAGTACTTTAATATTAGATGGAAAATTGGTGTAATGTTGATAAGTGAAGTAGGACCAGGTTTGTTGGAGGTAGGACTGAGTATTCTTTCACTATTGATTTTGATCACTTATCTATCCCTGAATTAGTAGATATTTCAAAGGATTTTGGGGTTATAAAATTGGGAACCACTTATATTGCACCTTCTAAGGGTGGCAAATTGGTAGAACTAGAAAAAGACAAGGGTTTGTTAGACCTTGGAGTATTGTTGAATGATGGGGACACAATATATATATTTATCTGCAATGACTCAAATTTTGAGGATGTGGGGCATGTTGGCCAACATGTGAATGTGAAAAAAGGAGGTGGTAGTCAATTAACTAATATAAATGGGGGCAGCAAGGAATCAGAGCCTTTATTTATTCCACATCAACTAATAATTGCACCAGCTCCAACTATAAATCTAGATCTAGAGTTTCCTTCTTCTCTAAATACTTCTGAAAGAGATGAAAAAACTATAAGAGAGGAAGTAGATGCTGCTAGTGGTGATGTTCAGAGACTAAGGTTCTGCTAGTGGAGATCTAACCAATTCCATTACTTCCTATGAATAAGAAGCATGCATTGAGGATGAATTTGAACTTTTTGATGAATATGGACGTGATGTTCATGAAGAACTTAGGGTTTTGAAACAAGATCTGAAGGCTTACAAAGAAAAAAAAGGAAAAAAAGTAGGAAAGAAAGACTTGATGGGTCTCTAGGTGAGGCTGGACTGGATGAAGGTTATGATGATATTGATAAAGAAAGAAATAATTTCGAAGGATAAATTGGGAGGTGATGATGATGAGCCTTATTGTGACTCATCAGAGGCTCACAACTTTGCTAGTGAATCTTAAGGTGAAGCTGTCAGTAATGATGAAGTTGCAGAAGAAAACTTGAGGGTAAGGAGAAAGAGTAACATAGTAGTATATGATCTTCTTGTGAGAACGTTATTTGGGATATTGGTCAAGTATTTGAAAATGTGAAAGAGTTCAGATAGGCTTTTACCAAGTATGCTGTAAGGAAAGTGGTTCAACTAGACTAATATAAGAATGAGCAAAGTTGAGTTAGGGTGAAGTGCAAATATGGTTGTCTTTGGATTATATATGCTAGCAAGGAAGGTAGGAGCCCAAATTTCACATTCAAGACATATAATCCTAGACCTAAATGCATAAGACGAGCATCAACTTTCTTTGCAATTCAAAATATCTAGCTAATCATTACAAGGAGAGGTTTATTTCACAACCTACCATTAAAGGGTGGGAAATACAAGATCTTGTTAGGGAAGACTTTGGGGTATACGTGGGTAAGGCTATTTGTTTAAAGACAAGAAAAATTATTTTGAAAGAAGTCATGGGAGATCATATTGTTGAGTTTTGTAGACTTTTTGACTATAGAGATGTGCTTTTACAAACTAATTCTGAGGATTTGAATAGTAAGATTACCTGCGGAGGATCTCTTAATAAATAATGCAGTATCTATCTTACCTCTCATGAATCCATGATTAGTTAGAAAGGAGATCATCCTCTCGTACCAGGCTCAAATAAATTTCTTGTGTCCATAGAGGGATTTAGTTAACTTGTAAAAATTGTAAGGAAATTGTGAGTTTTCAAATCAAAAAGGCTGTCTTACATAAACCTCATCGTCAATAATATCATTTGAAAAAGCACTTTCAACATCCATTTGAAATAATTTAAAACCTTTAGAAGATACATAAGCGGTAAATATACGAATTGATTCTAATCGAGCTACCGCGACAAATGTTTCATCATTGTCGACTCATTCCTGTTGTGAGTAGCCTTGAGCAACTAATATAGCATTGTTTCTAATCACTTTGCCATCTTTATTCAACTTTTTTCTGAATACCCATTTAGTTCCAATGATTTCAACATTTTCTGGCTTATGTACCAATTTCCATACATTATTTTTATCAAACTGATCAAGTTTCTTTTACATAGCTTGTACCTAGCTAGAGTTCTTCAAGGCTTCATCAACTTTCATCTGTTATAGTTGAGATATGAGAGCAATGCTTGCCTTTTTCTTTAGAGCTCCCCTTAGATTTTATTTCATCATTTGGATTTTCTATGATAAACTTTTGTGGATACTCAGGTTCACTTTTCCATTCATTTGAAATTGTTTCAGCTTGCTGAGTAGTCGATTCCTTTTGAGTTTCAATGTGTTGACTGACAAGTTCATTTGTCAACTTTGAGGTGTCATTGCAATTGTCAGTTTATTCCTTTGATTATTGAGATAACTAACTATTGGAAGGTCTTGATTAATATCTTCGTCATATGCAATGATTCCTTTCTGGGCCACAAGGTTAATATCATCAAAGATAATATGAATTGATTCCTCTACACACAAAGTACGTTTGTTATAAACTCGAAATGATCTGATGTTATATGAATAGACAAAAAATATACCTTCATCGCTTCTTGGATCGTACTTACCAAGATTGTCCTTACAATTGTTATGAACAAAGTATTTTCTTCCAAAAGGGCCAAAGTAGCTGATGATTGGTCTTTTGTCATTCCATAGTTCATATGGAGGTTTCTTCAATATGGACCGGATGAGACATATATTAAGGATATGATATGTTGTGCAGACTGCCTCTGCCCAAAAATTATTTGGAAAAGATGATCAAGTATCATTATTCTGACCATACCTTGCATGGTTCAATATTTATGTTCAATTATACTATTATGTTGAGGTGATCTGGGAGCTGAGAACTTGTGAGTATATCTTTTTTCATTGTAAAAATATGTAAATAATCTACTTTTAAATTCTCCTCTGTGATCACTTTGTATAGTTGAAATGAGATACGATTTTTCTATTTCAACCCATTTGCAGAAGATCTCAAAATCTTTAAAGCTTCATCTTTGTGAGCCAGAAATATTACCCATGTAAAACGTTTTTAATTTTTAACAATAACAAATGCTTATCTTTTTCTCTACTGCTAGCAGTTCTAATAGGCCCAAATAAGTCCATATGCAATAACTATAAATTCTTGAATGTGGAGACAATATCTTTGGGGTTAAACGAAGTTCTAGTTTACTTACCAAGTTTAGAAGCATCACACACATGATTCCAAGAAAAATTGAGTTTGGGAAGACTAATGACTAGGTCATGTCTAGAAAGTTTTTTAATCAGGCTCATGCTTGCATGACCAAGTTTCTTATGCCAAAGTCAGAGGTCAACAGAAATTGATGCTAACCAAATGTGACTGTCTAAGTTTTCATTGCATTCTAGAATATAAATATTTCCATACCTCTTTCCTGGAAGAAAGTTTTATATGGCTCATCTTCGATGGCGCAACCTGTTCTTTTGAATTTCACTTCATATACAGAGTCACACAGTTGAATAATGCTCAGCAGGTTGTAGTTTAGTCCATCAACAAGATAAACTTCTGTGATATTACAGTTATTGTTGAATGGGACTGTTCCGGTGCCAACAATTTTACCTTTTAAATCATCCCCGAATCTAACACTTCCTCCATTTATTTTTTAACTTCATTGAATAGTATTTTAAAGCACGTCGTGTAACTGGAACATGCATTGTCGAGATACCTTTTTCCTTTTTGACTTTTCCTGTGGTGTTCCTGCAAAATAGATTATTGCCTTCTTTTAGGTACCCAAACTTGATTAGGTCCTTTTTGGTTCGTTCTAATGAGATAAGGACTATTTTAGGGCTTCCAAATCCATCCCGTAACATTTGAATGACGAAATCTAAAGAAACAATACTTATGACCAGTTTTATTGCAATAATGACATACGGGAGTTAATTTTTCGCTAGATCTAGTGGTGTCATTGCTAGTAGGTTTACTGACAACATGTATTTTTTCAATTGACTTAGAAGGAAACCGGTTAGACTTGATGGAGCTGTGAGTGGTGGATTTTTACGTACTATTAATCTTAAGTTGCAATTCCAAAACTTGTTCCTGAAAGTCATCTCGTTCGAGTTCACATACTTCAAGTTTATGTTCAGATTCTTTCTTCTCCCAATTTAGTCTCTTTAATTCATTTAGAAAATTTTGAGACTCTTTTAGGGTTAGATCAAGATTATCTTATAATTCATTGCATCTATTACATTTATAAGGTCATGCCACGCTAGATTCACCACGATCCATGAAGAAAACGTCTGTTGTTTCCTTGTTATCATCATTTGATATGTCTTCATCGATCTAGAAACCTAAAAATTTGTTTGTGTAAGGTCGAATCGGGCCTGGTTGATTTCGAGGTTTCTTATAGCATCGGGGATATATCCTAGATGCAACTTCGAGAGGAGTTCCTCGAATGATTGTACCGAGGGATTGGCATACCTCGAAGCGAGAAGAAGGTCAAGGTCCGTTATGGAAAAGCGCGGCGTTCCCGAGGACACACAATTAGAGCTGACAAGCGCCTGCAAAATAGTACGAGCCTACACTGGATCAATGAATAACTGTACGAGCTACCCCCCTTTTGTAATAAATGCTTAAGTAATATGTTGGGATTTCCCCCCTATATAAAGGGGACCTTTATCATATTTTTGACACACGATATTCAATACAAGGAACAATAACATTGTCTGCTCTCTAATTCAAACACCCTCTATTATCTTTTTGCTGATTTATTACTTGCCCTTATTGCATTTTATCAGTTGTTATTCATTTATTGCTCATCATTGATCATAAATAGCTTACTTTGAGGCCCACATAAATGTTATAACCTCATCGATCGTCTACCGTTAACCCCGATCCTCGACCTGAAGAATCCACCTCAGTTAGCTCAGAGCCTCTATCAGAGGCATTCTGGTTTGCTTATTTTTGATTTCATATAGACCCTACTTCATTTGTTCCAACCACACTTAGCATCTTCTGCTTAACAACTAGCATTAAAATAAATTGCACATTTTTAGAACGACATAATCAAATTTAATTGTAATTACTATTTTCAAGGTAAATAGTTTGGCGCCCACCGTGGGGCTAAAAATAATAGTGATTATTTTTGTGCTTGTTCATTGAAAATCGCAAGTTATCCTTCACGCTTTTTCTTGCCCAAGAATCTTTGATTTCAGGTCAAAATGTTCGATTCAGCGAATGCATACGGTAGCAGCAGCTCTGAGGACTTTGGCCAGAATGACGTAACCATTTTAAGTACTGGCGTATCATTACAAGACCCTGATAGCACGCCGAAGCTAACTCCCTTGGGCATGAACACGTGCAATGCCCAACATGGCGATATCAGCTCTCACACCAGCAGGAGAACGCACCGAGAGGATCGGAACGAAGTGCGGGGAGCTATCACATGGAGGGAAGGAGCAGTCAGCCTCTGCATGATCTTCGAAATTCTACGGACACAACAAGCGACTATCACTCAGCTGCAAAACCATCAAAGGTTCTCGAACGCAATAGCATCAAGAACGGTGCCTCGAACCCAGCGGTTTCCAGAGAGGTCGGATAATAGTGAAGCAACAACCAACCCCGTTGTAATGAAGACACTCGAGGGCCTCGTAAAGAGGATAGAATCAAGGTTCCTGGAGAGAGAACCGAAGTCATGCAAGGAAAGATATCAACCTTACATCAAGAATCGGAGAAGCGACACATCCCGAATCTGTCAAAGGGTGGATCGAGGTCGGACCCCTCAAGGACCGGTGAGCAAATCCGGAACCAGCAGGCACCCGGAACCGGCAGAAATGCCCTTATCACCTGAGTACAACTTCAGCATTGGCGCTACATATATCATGCGGCTATGGGTGGAATCAGGGACACCAGGTGGCCAAGGCCCACACTATCGGACCCTTCGCAAAGGAACCCTAACCAGGTGTGCGAATTCCAAGGTACGCATTGTCATAGGAATGAATATTGCAGGCATCTCTGGGAGGAAGCGACCCAACTAGTTAGCGAAGGGTACCTCCGAGAATTTGTTGGCAGTCGAGCCATAAAACACACTCAAGGAAGAAAAGCAGCTTGAAGGAGCAGAACGAGGAAACCACAACACGTCGTCCGTGCGACCATCAACGGAACCAACATTCTTCAAAGACCCGTGACTAAGCAAACAAAAATATCCACTATAACAGCAGGACTAGTTCGGGGCCACACATCCGGGGGCAGCCAAATCAACGACTGAAGGGCTGAAGTAAGTTGTCTTGATCAGACACTTCTCGGGCCAAAAGACATGGAAGGAATTCCGTCGGATATAACCTCCGATGACGGGGTACTGATCCTAGGTTCAAACCAGCGATGCAAGTAAGAAGGCCTCGGTCTGGGGTAAAGCAGGCGTTCGCCAAGAACAGGATACGCAACTCCCTACCTACCAGGAAACCAGGTACCCTCTTCTGGAAAAATTAACTTCTACGTTAACTTGTACATCCTGAAAGTCAAAACCTCTTTTTTGTGCCACCGTATTCGCGCTTTAACAATGTACTTATTTCGATGTCTACTGCATGAGCCCAAGTTATTGGGCCGGCCGGCCAACTGCGCCATCAAACTTGAAGGACATGTTACCAAATATCAGTCTCGAACGACTACTGAGACCCCGAATTTTAGCAGGTTTTGTAGCCGGCTTGCGCCTGTCCTAGCACCCCGAGTGGAGGTAGAACCTCTGCTGAAAATGGGCAAGCCTTAAGGGATATGGACACCGTTCCCCTGCGGTGCCTCGAACGTAAAAGGGGTCGGGCTTGGCATAGTTCCGAAGCTGCCTACGGGCGGCGTGATCGGACAACCTGTAAAAATCATACAAGCGACTAACGGCAAAGCCGAGTACGATGCTATGTTTGCAGGTCTGAAATAGATCGAAGGCAGGAGCCGAAATCACCCGGGAAAGATTTGGTTCCCTCTTGGTAGCAAATTAAACAAGTGGGAGCTTCGAAGGCTAAGAAGACAAAGCACAAAAATGATCTGAGTCACGCCACAGCACCTCGGGGAATAAACCCTGACCCGCATATCAGGAAAGCAAAGCAACGAGGCTGATGCCCTCTAGAATTTCGTCGAAAGGAATAATTTGCTCCCTGGATCCGAAAGAATTGAGGGCCCTGCGAAAGCAGCTCGATTCTTGCTTAGCGAACTAGTGGCGTAGATCACGCGCTCCGAGAAACCCACAAAGGTACCTGCGGAAGTCATCCTGGCGCCTATTCCCTAATCAGAAAGACGATAAAAACGTTCTCGTCGCCGCAACCATTCACGAAATGAGGGCGGACATCATCGGGCCTCTACCAACAATGCCGGGTAAAGCTAGACTTACTCTATTTTACGACTAACTATTCCTCGACATGGGCAAAAGCGCAGGCCTTCGAAAAGAAAGGAGAGAAAGAAGTCATTAACTCAGCGTGGGACCATATTCGGTTTCGGCGTCACTAAAATCGGACCCACATAATAGATAATGGTCCTCTCTGATATAACCTGCGACAATATGGAGCAATTCGTTGGAAGCAGAGCCCCTCAAGAATCACAAATCTTGGAGGATTCTATCGATGCCTTACCGCCCTCGTTCTAACGATCAGGCTGAGTCCACAAACTAAACCATCATTCCAAATTTGAAGAAGGAGTCAGAAAATGCTGAAAGATCCTATGGGTGTATCGAGCAACTCCGAAATCGAGCATATGAATAACATCATCCTTTCCGGTGGATGGATCCGGATGATTAACATCAGTCGGAGTAGTGAGGTCAAATGCCAGAGTCCGGCATGCTACGGAGAGTTCGAGCAATGAGGCCATGACCGCAGCCCTCGAGCTAATAGATAAAAGACGAGGCGCCTCAATGGTCCAAATGGCCACCCAAGAGCAAAGTCATCCTACGACACTTCAGAGTTAGGGACTTAGTCCTATGAAAGGTCATCCTAATGGTACAGGATCGAGCAAGGTCCAAGCTGGGAAGGGCCATACCGCATCCTCGGAATAATCGGCAAGACGTCATACAGGACTGATGCTACGGAAGGCGAACAGTCTCTAAGTAACCTGAACATATCTATGCTCAGACGCTACTGCCGCTGAGGTAAGACTATGCTCCCATTTTTATTCACATGTTCCAAGCTTAAACTTCTACAAATACCCGGCGAAAGACATCAAACAACCGTTAGCTCCAAATGTCCCCTGGGATTCAAAAGCATACGTTGCACTATTTTCCTTCGATCGGGTTTTATCCCTAAAAAGGGTTTTACCGGCAACGTTTTTAACGAGGCAACATTTATGCGCTACCCCAGGAGAACTCAATCAAGTATTCAAGGCTCCTCTCCAATCAACCTCGAATACTGGGGAGCATCCCCCCGGGAGGTCGCCTCTTCGAAAATCGGAAAAACTACCGAAGAGAGCCTCGATAGGAAAATGATGTAACGGGCCAAACGGTCAAGTGAACCGTGCCCGCGTAGGATAATCGATCTCTCAATAGTGAAAAGTATGTACACATGTACCAAAAAAGAAACAAAAGCAACTCCTAATCTATCACCGGATATGTGCCTTCAACGGCCCCCTGGGAGGTCATGCCTTCACTTACCCCAGTTACAGCCTCGGGGTCTCCAACGACCTCTTCTCCCTCGGGGACTCCGCCTTAATCTCCATCATCTTTCGAGCTGTCGCTCGATTCACCTTCATAAGTAAGCAAGGAAGCAACCTCCTCTTCCAGGGGCTTCACCTTTTCGATCTCAAAAATCAGATCGATGCCCCCGACACGAATATCTTCGAGAGCCTGCCTCCGAGATTTCAATCGGGCATGCTTTACAGCTCGAGTCTGTTGCAACTCATCCCCTTCAGACACATTCCTAGCCTGAGTATTCGCAGCAACAACATCCTTTTTATATGAGGAAACAAGCGGCTCGGCTTCAGCTCTGGCTGCGGATAGCGCGGCGGCCGAATCGGCAAGATGACCCTTGTATTTATCGCACTCTGCCATCGCATCGTAAAGTTGATGTTCGACCGAGGTAACCATCCCATGGAGAGTGCCTCTGTCGGCGACCATCTCACTCACGCGCCGTTTGAGTTCGAGAATCTCAGCACCCTAGGCACGGAGTTCCTCCTTCATCAGAAAATCTTTCTTCTCAAAACTGCAAAAAATAGTCGGGGGGGGGGGGGGGGGGGGGGGGGGGGGGGGGGGGGAGTATGCTACCTGCTCAACAAGGCAAGTCCTCTCTCTGTATGCCACCTCCAAACAAGCCCGAAGGATGCAGAGTTCCCCTTGTTTCTCATCAAAGTGATCTCTAAGCTCGTTAGCCTGCGAAGTAAGCCTCCTGCACTCACCTTCGTAGTGAGCCAACTCTGCTTGAAACTTTGCAAAGGTCTGATCATAAAGCACCTTGGCCTGAAAGTACGAATGAAACAAAATAAGAAGGATGGGGATCTAGACACCTAATAAAACTTTCAAAAGACTACTTGTTTGCAGATCCTATCAAGCTCATTGAGAACGAATGAGGCGTCGAGTTTGGGATTCCCCTTAGTCGTAGCATGTAGCCTTTCAAGCATGTATCTGACCTCAGCAGACTCTCCTGCATCAGCGAATTCTCTATTTCGGGCATCCTGCAATTGGCTCACATCAATGACCACATATAGAACAAATGAGGCCTTCCCTAGCCTCTGAGAAACCTCGGAACAAGGCACCTCCGACCCGACAACCGAGTGCATATCAGCTCGGGGGGCTTCCCGGCTAGCATCCAGCCCGGGGACATCGGCCGGTTTATCTTCGACAAGCTCCTTGGCTCAAGACTGGGCAGCTGCTACATCAAAATCCAGTTTGGATACTTCCAGCTCGATGGCCGTCGGCTCAGCAAGATGCGGGACGACCAGGTTTTTTCTTCCCACGAGCACCACCGCGGGATCCGTTTCTTCCCCGCTACCGATTCGGGGGCCCTCATTAACCTCGAGGGTTAAGGCCATTGAGTAAATCGAGGATCTTTTCACTTTGGTATTCTTTGATTTCGAAGGCCCGACCGGCAATTTCTTTCGTCTCTGCTTTCCTTGGTCAGGTTTTGGGGTATCCTCTTCCCCAAGCGGTGCCTCTCTCATACCAGAAGTCTCTCCCAGGCCTGTACAAATACAAAATATAACCGCCGCATGTGAGGATATGATCGGTGATTCCCCCCCCCCCC
>ML285214.1:74621-85717 GCA_005239495.1 Nicotiana undulata
ATATGATCTGGGATTCCCCCCCCCCCCTCCCCCCCGGAAAAGCAATATTTTAACAAGGGAAAGAGATTACCATGATTCTTTGCTTCCCACCGGGCCACTGACAGATCGCGCCACACGCGCTCAATATATGGGCAGACCAAATCTAGCTGGCCGATCCAGTCCGAGAGACTTTTAACTAAACCAGGGTACACCGTAATAGTTGCAACAACAACAGGAATCAGTTCGTAGAGCAATTAATCCAAAGGAAAAGGAAAGGCGTCTGATTGACATATACACTTACGTTTCACATTCCACTTTTCGGGATACGGGGTCCTTTCCGTTGGAATCAGGTCCATAGTCCTAACTCGGAAAAGTGACTCATCCATCCTCTCTCCCTAACTTCGTCAGTACATGCGAAAAAGGCCTTTGAGGCCCGACGTTAAAGTTTAATCAGGCCACCACGAAAAGGTCAGGGGCTATACATTCTAATCAAGTGGTCGAGGGTAAAAGGCATTCCCTCGACCGTGTTCGTGAAATGCCTAGTCATATATATGATGCGCCAAAACGACGGATGTGTCTGACCAAGGGTCACTTGGTACCGTTCGTAGAAGTCGGTATAATAGGATCTATTGGGGGCGACGATGGTTCCACCGGGCCAAGGGTAAATGGATAAGTGTGCACACTGAAGCCGGACATGTACGTAGTAATGTCCTCTTCCCGGGAGGGAATCTTTACCAGCACAGAACTTCCCCACTGGCAGTCCACTTTCATTTCCTCGATGTGTGATATTAGGCTGATATATTAGGACATGGGCTCAAATCGCCCTGGCCTCGAAGAAGGTTTGTCAATATTGAAATCGGAGGTTATACGCACGCTCCGGGGATGCAGTCCTCGAGGCAAGGGGGTTCCGTCATTTTCTCCTTCGACGGTCGTGAAGGAGATAAAGGTTTGTCAGTTTGGGAAACACTGGAGGAAGTCTTCGCCATTTCTTTCCTTCTGGGAATCGTAAAAGAAGGAAGTAAATATGGTCAGAATAAGACTACGAGAAAGAAGTAGGGAGAAATATTTCGAGAAATTGAAGGCACGATAAGAAGGAAGAATCAAGGGAAGGAGTATTTATATAGAGTCTCCGTGTGCGTTAAAGAAAGCCAAAGGGCGGTAATTGTTGTAATTAATGCAGGGGCTCCTCAGTGGCTTCATGGACACGACCTTTTGGGCCCCTCTCTGTCTCGTCAGTCGCTTTATATGGCGCGGGTGACACAGTAATGGAATTATTAAAGGGTAATGACTTCAAGACTTTCTTGTCTTTTCATTTCGAGAAACGCGGGGACTATATGTGTACGGTCAAAATTGGGCCTGGTTGATTTCGAGGTTTCTTATAGCATCTGGGATAGATCCTAGATGAAACTTCGAGAGGAGTTCCTCGAATGATGGTACCGAGGGATTGTCAGACCTCGAAGCGATCAGAAGGACAAGGTCTGTTATGGAAAAGCACGGGGTTCCCGAGGACACGCGACTAGAGCTGACAAGCGCCTGCAAAATAGTACGAGCCTACACTGGATCAATGAATAGTTGTACCCGCTTCCCCCCCCCCCCCTTTTTTTTAATAAATTCTTAAGTACTATGTTGGGATTTCCCCACTATATAAAGGGGACCTTTACCATTTTTTGGACACACGATATTCAATACAAGGAACAAAAATATTCTCTGCTCTCTAATTCAAACATCCTCGATTGTCTTTTTGGCTGATTTATTACTTGCCTTTATTGCATTTCATCAGTTGTTCTTCATTTATTGCTCATCATTGATCATAAACGGCTTACTGCGAGGCCCACATAACTCTTTTAGCCTCATCGATTGTCCACTGTTACCCAGAGCCTTGACCTCAAAAATCCACCTCAGTCAGCTCAGAGCGTCAATCAGAGCCAGTCTGGTTTGCTTATTTTCGATTTCATATAGCCCCTACTTAATTTGTTCCAACCACACTTAGCATCTTCTGCTTAACAACTAGCACTAAAATAAATTGCATATTTTTAGAACCACATAATAAAATTTAATTGTAATTACCATTTTCAAGGTAAACATTGTTCATATAACTTTCCAATATAGCCATAAAGCAGAGATACGCGATTTCTTCATGTTCTGAACTATTTTCATCACTTCAACTTCCAAAGGATTTGTTTTTGTGAAATCATCTAAAAACTTTTCTTTAGGCATTCAACTTGCACTTGACCATATTTTCCACATCCAAAGCATTTCACGTGGTTTTTGTCTTGTTCATTGTGTTGTCTATTTTTTCTTGAAGTCATTCTTCCCCTTTTGGTGTTCCTGTATCTTCTCATCAATTCATTCATAGTTTTGGATACCATAGCGATTTCTTCTTCTAGAGCCTCTGCTTCATTGTCATCTATCATCTTTAGATCCTTTAATGGAGGTGTTAAAAGTGATTGTTATAACTTTTCCTCCAATCCTCAGTTTTTGAGATGCGTTTTCTCAAAAGCAATAATATCTCCATGTAATTCATCATAGGATAATTTGTCTAGATCTTGAGACTCAAGTGCAACTACGTTCTTTTGCCAAGCAATAAGGAAAATTTCTTAGGATTTTTCGGACATGTTCACCACTTGAGTATGGTCTTCCAAAAGCCTTCAGACCTCCAATGATTTTACTGAACCAGGCAAAAATTTTCTCAATAGATTCACCTTCTCTCATCTAAAAGAGTTTATACTCACGGATCAACAAATTTATTCTAGTTTCCTTGTCTTTGCTTGTCCCTTCATAAGTAACTTCAAACTTATCCCACGTTTCTTTGGTCGTATCAAAGCTTGAGTTATTTTCATATTCTTCTCGATTTATAGCGTTGTATATATGATTTCATGCTTTGGGATTTACCTGTATTATTGTCATTTCCTCACTAGAATGGTCATCTATATCTATTGGATCTGTAGATGTCTGTCCATCTTCTTTCTTATTACACTTTGCTATTGGAATTGGATAATCTCTGTTACACCCCATGTTTTTGTACGTAGGAGTACGTCGTAAGTGAATTGATGTAAGCTCAGAAATAAAATAATCATGTTAATGTGGAGGTTACAAATATTTAAGATCATGAATGCCAATTACCAATAGAGTTTGAAGGTTTAGAAGCTAAACGAATTGAAGGAAATAAGTTTCGTCAAAAGTCAACAAGTTGGGAATGTTATAACATGTACTTTTCGGGTGAGACTAGGGTGCTTAACATTGTAAGGAGATTATGTTATGAGCTATTTTATTTATATGATAGTCGTGTGTTATGTTTTGAAGTCAAGGGAATTGTGGAACAAAAGTTGGAAAAGGGCATCACAAGTTACATTCATAAATGTGTTGAATATTAGGTAAATATAGATGAGTTCTTATCCCAATATAATTGGAATTATGGGATGCTCCACCTACCAAATTGAATATCTACGAGTCTAGTATCTAACGCAATAAACTGTTTGACAATACGACATAGGAGTAGAGAGATATTTGCATTTTCGCGAGACCGCGCAAGCAGCTCCCAATGTGACCCACTAACGCGTTGGATGACTCTTGAACATTTTAAAGGGCGAGTACGGATTAAGTTTGGTCATTTTCAACCAAGGACAGTTCCCAAACACTCTCAACGCCTATCTAAAAGTTATCAAGGGTTCCAAGTCGTATCCAAGGGTGTTTTACCTAAACCTAACCTCAAAAGTTAGCCTAAGTGATGAAGAGAGTCTCAATGGTGTTGTGTTGTGATTAAGGATGCTTGTAAGCTAAGGGAAGCTTTGGTTCGAGTTTTTTCATATTAGTTAAGGTATGAATAACACCCTCTATCTTGGGATTAATCTTATCTATGTGTTGTTTATGTTATTTGGATGAAGAATTACAAGATAGAGCTTGAAGTTGTATAAAAACTTATTGTCTCTTATTGGACTATTTTGGAGTTCTGTATATGACTTTATATGACCGGAATCCGTGGGGAATAGCTTGATTATTATGTTGTTATTGTTGATATTCTTGTCAATATGTTGAGTATGTAGATGATGTTGTAAATAGGATAAGAAGCAACCACAGAATACCTAGAAGTTGTTTATGGTTTTATCTTGTGGGGCTGTTTGATGTTACTTTTATGATGGATATAAGGTTGGAATGTCATGTCAATATATATGTTTATATGATGGACCCATTGATGGTGTTGTAATTACAGGGGAGATTGAAAAAAAAGAGTTGGGTTTGGTTCCAATCTATGATTGTCGCTCGTCGTGTGACGTTTGTGCACTTGTTGTTGTGTAGATTGACTTGTGTTGTTGGGATGTTGGTATAAGGTATTGGAGAAGACCCTTTTTGCAGGGGAGATTCTTCCTAACATTACATAAACGGGCTACTAGCTTAAACTACGGACTTAGCCTTTACTCAACACCGATGTTGAATCTTTTTTTGCTATGGTAGACTGAGTTTAGTTGTTTGAAGTGTTGATTGGAAGCTATTAAGGACTCAACGAGGTTAAGGTATCTTAAGGCTAAAGATTTCCTTAATTTTGGCATGATCCAGTAACTACATGTGTTTGATAATGAGACATAAAGAGAAGTTCATATTTCTTAATTTATGTACATTATCCTAGTCTCTTAAATTACAACATTCTCCCTTATCGGGACTTAATATTCAATTTAGTTTTGTCTTCTTTCAGCCAATAGAGCAGATAGTCTACATATATACAGTATTATAGTATTTTCACCACCATCGAGCTATAACCGAAGGGCAGGCCCCTATTGGGAAACCTCTGATAAGATGGTAAGTTATTTACCAAGCCTATTGTGGTTGAGCGCCTAAGAGCAAGCCCACAATGGTATTGATACATAGCCTAGTAGGGTCGAGAACCTACGAGCGAGCCTACTACGACAGAGCAGTAATACATAGCGAGCTTTATAAGGCCAGACATCTATTTTACTTACAATATTGAGAGAGTTGAGCCGGTACCAGCGGTAAGCATATCTTTAGATTATTTTTCAGTTGTTATATTATCAATTTAGTTTCAGCTTTCAGTTATTTTGTTGCCTTACATACTCGGTACATTATTGTGTACTGACGTCCTTTTTGTTGGGATGCTCAATTTCATGCCTTCAGGTCCTGATAGACAGCTGGACAGACCTTCCCAGTAGATAGAGCCAAACATCAGTTTGGTTGGCAAGCTCGACATCCCCGGAGTTACCAGGTCCAGACCTTGGAGTCCATTTTTTATATAGGTTTGATGCGTAGGTCGAGGCCCTGTCCTGACCATGATACAGTCATCTCTACAGGCATGTAGACCAGTCCTATATATTTTATATATCAGTAGATGTTCATGGCGGCTTTGTTAGCATGCACAATTATATATATCAGCATTTGGGTATGTTTACCCCTCATATGAGAGATAGACGTTATTTTTAGATGATTCAGAATATGGCCTCATCGACCAGACTTGAGGGTTACCCCTCCAGAGTTCATAGCTACATAGTGGTTTGCTTGAGCCGAGAATGGCACCGAGTCACGACCACGCCTCTTCAGGTTTGGTGCGTGACAAACATAGTATCAAAGTCGTTCTATCCTAGGGCTCTACAAGTCAGTTCTAGTAGAGTCTTGTTTATGGGTGTTTTGTGCACCATACCTATAAGCAAGAGGCTACAAGGCATTTAGGACTGTCACTCTTTCTTCTTACTCTACATCGTGTGGTAGAGCTCAGTCGTAAGAATTCAAACTCCTAAATTTTACTTTATTCGTAATACAACGATACCTACATCCAGAAAGACAGTTTGTAAGAGATTGAAAGTGGATGTGGAAGAGTTGAGTCAGAAGAACTCGATTTTGAATCATGCTTATGATGAGTAAATGTGAGGTCTTCAGCAGATCATGTGTGTGTGTATTGGTAAAAATAGGCTTCACACGTGTATTAATTATGATGACTAAGTAGTCCATGTGGAGCAATGGAAATATGACAACTGGACGTGACTTTACGAAGAGGTACGAGATGAAGAGGAACAGAAAAACATACCCACGAGGTAATCAAGTACGGGAATCTCAATCTAATTGAGGAGACGAAGAGACACGGTTAAAATGAATCAGGATGGAATAAAGGGAAGGTTCGAAGATCTTCAATCAATGAGCCAAACATTACATAACCTTCACGCAACAGTTACGATTAATCATTTTAACATTACATTAATGCCATTATTAGTCATTAATGCTCAATCACTGAAAAGAGTAGACGTTATACTAAGAAAATTCCCCATATAAGGGAATAAAATATAACTTGTAAGGACACATTCGAACCACTATTGAAATATACTTACTTTTACGCATCTTCACTACTTTATATTTACAAATCTATTTACAATTATTTTCATATTCTTTTGGTTATCAGAAACCCGTGTTCTTCTTAAAATAGTTTTGGTAGAGAATCTAATTCTTTGGTTAAGAAAATTGGTTCCGTTACCAGGAATATGATAATCTCTGTTTTTCCTCAAACAACATTCTATGAATTTTGTCGAACGCCAACGACAACAACCAACAGAGAATTGGAACTCCAGTTCCATCACCTTCAGGATCCCCACGAGGCTCAAGGGAACAATCCCCAAAGAGATATATGACTCAAAACAATAATCACAATGGAAATGAACAAACAGGAGAACAAGACTCTATAAAACAAATGGTTGGTGAATATGTGACTCAAGCCTTACAAGCTTTCATGAGGGTACTACCAGCTGCATCACATACACCTCCTCCTAACAACACCGCAACTGTAGAAAATCCACAATCCGGATTAGAAAACTCGGGAAGTAGAGGCACTCCGAATGAGTCCCTCGAAGCAACACCATGTATGTCTGTCATGCCCTAAACCTAGGGAGGCGTGGCTGGCACCCAGTGCCGAACTGGCCCGAGCGAACCACTCTATAACTCATTTCTTTTTCTTCTGCAACTATCATGGGCCAACATGGCCACATCTCGTAATGTATAGCTGTAAGTGGGAAAATGTTGTATTAATGAATCATTTTTCTAAAAACATGAATACATATGGGTCGTCAAGGCCTCTGCCATACTGTACAAAATAAACACGTATCTACAAAGCCTCTAAGATTATTCGACATCAAATGGGACAGGGTACCAGCCTACTTATAAGTCTGTAGCAAAACTCTAACACGATGACGCATAGACTCGGCTGCACTCTGAATGAGGTGGAGTCTTATCGATCCTTTGTTGAATGCCAATCTCGTCTACTATGAGGGATTGTCAAACTGATTATCTATACCTGCAGGCATGAATGCAGCGTCCCCAACAAAAGGACGTTAGTACGAATAATGTACCGAATATGTAAGGCAATATACTGAAAGCTGAAACTAAACTGATTTAGCAACTGCAGGTAGCTGGAAGTCAAAGATAATCTGATGGCATGCTTACCTGCTATAGGGACGGACAACTATTTTATAAGTAAAATATATATATATATATATATATATATTTATATATATGCTATTTTATATATATATAACTAAACTATTATATATATATATAAGTAAAATATATATAAATAAATATATATATATATATATATGCTCTGTCGTAGTAGGCTCGCTCATAGACGCTCGGCCATACTAAGCTCTGTATCTCGACCAATTGGGCTCGCTCATAGGCACTCGGCCACAGTAGGTTCGGTATATAACTTACCATCTGATCAGAGGTTACCAAATAGGGGCATGCCCATCGATTATAGCTCGATGGTAATGAAAATACTTTTAATATTGTATATATATCATCTCTGCTCTCTTGACTGGAAGAAGGAAGTACTCAAATTGAATATGAAGTCTCGATAAGAAAAATATAGTAACTTATCAGACTAAGAAAATATAAATAAATTTGGCGAAGTTTAGTTTTCATTGGCTCAAGTAATGGAGACAATTGCTAACGGTCTCGAATTAATCATCATATTACCTTAAATTATGATCCCAGATTCATTTTTTTTATCCGATATGGAAACATTAAAAAAAGGAAGACTAGAATTATATAAGAAAACTACATTATACTAGGATTCAAGATACCTGACAACTAACTAAAAATGGATTAAAAAAAGATTCAACTCTCCAATTTTTGTTAGCCCAACTCCTGCATTATGTTAAAATGAACTAACTTATCTTGGCTTTATTATTAAGAGATAATTCCAAGAAAAATAATTCCATGTTCAGGGGATTGGGAATATAACTTTCGGTAATATTCACCAAAAAGAAGTAGTGTATCGAGCTAGGTATCTTACATCTGGTAATACAAAATGTAGTTATAAAAATTCTCTTTATGCCTCGTTATTAAACTCATGTAGTTACGAGATCATGCCAAAATGAAGGAAGGGCTTAGCCTTAACATACCTGGAGTAGGGGAAAATCCGTATAATATTCTTTGTAGGAGCTCAAATCGTCACTGTTTCTAACGTTTTTAATTGTTGAAAGCTTTGAAGTAGATAACGTTCTCTAGATTGTAAAATAATATTTCTTTTTGAATTGTGGGAGGTCCTAAGGTTACTGATTTTTGAAAGCTTTGGAAATAGCTAAAGAAAGCTAATGGTTTCAAAATGTGATAAACAAGGTAACATTTTTGGATTTTGCAAATCTGTAAAGCTTTGAATTTTTAAGCTTTGCTAAAGCTTGGTAACGTTTTTTTTTTTGTTTCCTAATGTTCTAATGATAGAATTTTTGTATTATAAGAGCTGAAGTCTCTTTCTTGCTACTTAATCGTCACCTATCAAAGAGATGACTTAGTCATTTCTTTACAATGTGGCTAGCTTCCACGTTTTGACATGTGGAATTTATTAAACTTTATCCAATTATTAGTTAATTAGGTAATGTCTCGTTACCCGGTAATTAACCAATTACCCGCATAATCGAAAATTATCTCAAATTACATAAAAATTTACTTATTTTTAATACACTTTATATAGCTCACTATCATGGTCATGTGGTACCTTCTATGGTACTAATATGTAAATATCAGGTATTAACGCTCGACCCGTATTTTGTCCCCACATGCCAAACATGGATGAAAATTCATTTTCTTAGACTTGATTCCCCTTTCACCTTCACGAATTTATTTATCCCTTGTAAAATAGTATAATCCTTATAATCTCCAAATAATCTTTTACTTGGACTGATGTCAATTACCTTTTGAAAAATTCAACGTACAATACTAGAGGCACATCGTCGTAATTTATTACTGCAGAGCATAACATCGATGTAATACTGCGGGGTGTAACATTATTCCCCCCTTTGGAACATTCCTCCTCGAATGTTGATTGATGCAGACACATAGCTCTTGCGAATACTTTAATATTCTCCTTTTCATTTAGGTAATTGTTTGTAACGACCCAGCCGGTCTTTTTGTGTGTTGGGACTCCGTTCCCGTGAATGACTCTTTCCATAGCGATTACTCGTGCCTTATGACTTGTGTGGGCAGGTAGTTCGAGATTCAGAAGTGATTTGGCCAGTTCAGGAACACTTGGTTCCTGAAGGCTAGCCTATTTGGCTAATTTTGGTTCCGAGCAGCATTTTGAGCAAACGACCTCGGAATCGAGTTCTGACAGCTCCAGCAGCTCCGGATGATGATTTCGGACTTGGGAGTGTGTTTGCCTCGGGTTTCTGATGACCCGGGAGTATTTCGGCACCTGAATTGGACTTTAAGATTTCATAAGATTTGGAATTCAGCCTGGAATTGGACCTCGTGATATCATGGTCTGAATGGAATTCCGGAACTTGCAATAGTTCCGTATAATCATTTATGACTTGTCCGCAAAATTTGGGGTCATTCCGAGCAGTGTAGACCCATTCGGCGTATAGGTGAGCCATTGAAATTTTCTGGAATCCTAAGTTTGAAACAAAGGGGTTTTGGAGGGTGATTTCTAGTTAGGATTATTTTTTTAGTGTTCTGGGAGCTCGAGCAAGTCCGTCATGTGATTCGGGACTTGTTGGTATAATTTGTCGAGGGCTCGGGTAGGCCCAGGGTTCTCCCGGACCCCGATCGGGGTCAAAAACCAGCAAAACTCATAGCTCGTGGGAATTTAATAGTGTGACCGCACCTGCGGTCCATGAGCCGCAGGTGCGGCTCCGCAATAGCGGACCAGGCTCCGCAGGCGCGACCCATCCCCAGGGCCCACGCCATCGCAGGCGCGGCCAATTTCCCGCATGTGCGAGTCCGCACCTGCGATCCACAGTCCGCAGGTGCGAGAATTTCCCCCAGTGCCCAGGCCTTTTTCTGCAGGAGCGGCCCTTTTTCCGCAGGTGCGAGTCCGCACTTGCGATCCAAAGGTCGCAGGTGCGGAAACTGCTGGGCAGACCTATAAAAAGCCCAAGTCGTGAATTCTTTTCCCAAAAATCATATTTCCTCCATTGTTGACGACCCCAAGAGCTCCAGAACGGGTATTTCGGCCTAGAAACTCAGGTAAGTGATTCCCTAACCCTCCGCATGTTAATTTCTTCAATTCCTTGGGAATTTCCTCTTCCAAATCCATAGAATTCATAAGAAATTGTTGGGGGAAGAAAGAGGGGTTTGATGAAAATGTGAATTCTGATTTTTGGGCCATTGAGGGATGATTAATTGAGTTAATCTTGATCCTTAGGCGACGTATAGCGCGTTTCTTCAAGAATTATAATTTTCCGGACGCCGAGGCTCGGAGTTGAATTTCCAAAGTACGTCAAGAATACGTTTTTAAGGAAATATTTGATAAATCCTCCTCGAATCTTCCTAAATTGATATAATTATGTGTTTTTGGCTAGTTGCGAGCCATCGAGGGTGATTCGGAGGATTCGTGCGTCGTGTTGATTGGTCCGTTGGCCGGAGGAGCACTTGTCCAGGTGAGTCTCCTTTCCAAACTTTGTAAGGGGGAAATGTCCCCTAGGCTCTTGATTGCTAATTGTGCTCGTTGAGGGGGCTACGTACGTACCACGTGACGAGAGTCCGTACGTGGCATCTATACTGTATATCGGGTAGCCGTAGGACCCACGAGCATGTTCTAACTATTTGTTTGATATGATCTGAGGTTTTGTACGAGTTATTACTGATATTTGATGAAATTGAGCTATGATAGCTGCAAATTAAATGTA
>MDKH01191777.1:0-14860 GCA_005239495.1 Nicotiana undulata
TGTTATGTCCGGGTAGTTAGGCCCACATCATGTCTTATATTCTTCCTCGTAATGCCTTATATGATTCATTGTGACGCCATATGTACTATGAGATCATGTATTGTATAGTATTGTTCCTCTAAAGCTTTATGGAAATTGTTGAATTGAAAGGAATTTGTTATGGAAAGTAAGTTTTACAAGATATTGTTTGTGCATGTGACCGCTTCGCAATTTACATTCCGCGAGCGATGTGTGATTTTTCCCCACTCTTATGGGAGCGGGCCGTACGCCACGGCGAATTGAAAGTTGCACTTTTGGGACGGGCCGGTCGATCCCCGGCAGTGCACAGAGATGATATAATTGAGAATGCACTCTTGGTACGGACCGTTCGATCCTCGGCAGTGCATGGACAAAGTTGTACTATGATGTGATATGATTACTTTGAAAGACGCACTTTTTATACGGGCCGATCGATCCTCGGCAGTGCGTAGTTATGATTATGGTAAGCATGCACTTTTGGGATGGGTCGGTCGATCCCCGGCAGTGCAGAGCTATTCTTTCCTTACGACTCGGGCCGCTTGTCTTATTCCTGTGTGCGCATGATTATTTGGCATTGTTTTCATGGATTTTTTTACTTGTATGAGATATCTTTGGGAAAGGTAGTGGCCATTGTTATTGTTCTAGTATTTTCTTGGATTTCTGTGCTTTATACATAATTGCTACTCACTGTCTTACATGCCTACTGCTTTATTTGATCTTTGTTATATCATGTTGTTGGACCTTAGTGAGTGTCAAGTCGACCTCTCGTCACTACTTCTTCGAGATTAGACGGGATACACACTAGGTACATATTTATTTTAATATGTACTCATGCTGCACTTCTGTACTTAACTGTACAGGTTCTGAGGCTGGTGCATCTGGTTATCATGACCAGATCCTGATAGTGATCGTAGAGGACTTGACTTCATGGTGAGCTGCTTCCCCTGGCGATCCCCAGCAGCACCCTAGAGTTTCATTTACTTTTGTTATTTACCCCGTCTATTTCACCCAGACTGTGGATTTGTATCTATATGTATCTTGTGTATTTCTATAGTTGCCCGCGACACTCGTGACACTAGTTTCTGGCACACACGTAGTGTATATTTTGGGTTTTGGGTTGTGTAGGCATACATATGCTTTATTTTGGCCATGTATTGTTATGATTTTATTTTCATATCAAGCTATCACCATGTTTAATTGTTTTAAATTGGTAAGAATTGACTTGTTTTAATCAAATGGGAAGGGTAACACCTAGTGTAATTCATATTGGCTTGTCTAACCCCGACGTTGGGCGCCATCACGACCTGGATTAGGATTCTAGGTCATGACAACGTGGTATTAGAGCCTTAGGTTCACGTAAGTCTCACGAGTCACGGGCAGGCCCAATAGAGTCTTACGGATCGATACAGAGACGTATGTACTTATCTTCAGGAGGCTGTGGGGTGTTAGGAAACTTCCCTTTATTCATCTCCTGTCGTGCGATCTATGATGTACTCAAACTTATTCTTCTATTCTCTCACATATGGTGAGGACGCGTGCATCCGATATTTCTGGTCCGGGAGATGATGCTGCCCCCACCGTCCGAGGTCGGGGTAGAGGCAGGGGTAGAGCACCTGCTCAAGGTAGGGGACGAGGGCGTACCAGAGCTATACCAGTGGCACCACCAGAGGACCCTATTATGGAGGAGCAGGATGAGGTGCCTCCAGTAGCACCTGCTCCAGTGGATTTCATGACGGGGCCAGGCTTCCAGGAGGTCATGGGCCGTATGCTGAGATTCATGGACACTATGTCCCAGGCTGGTTTATTTCCAGCCAACCCTGCTACTTCTCAGGCGGGAGGGGGAGTCCAGATCCCTACCTCTCAGGCCACAGGTCAGGCAGCAGCAACACGTCATACCCCGGGCACACCGCCTGTGGGTGGGGTTCGGCCTGTGATAGCAGCCCCAGAGCCCAGGCCAGTTGCATAGGGTGACCAGCAGAAGATGTTGGATAGATGGACCCGACTTCACCCTCCAGTCTTCGGGGGTGAGCGGGGTGAGGATGCTCAGGATTTCATCGATAGGTGCAGGGACAGACTGCACAACATGAGGATTTTGGAGTCCCACGGAGTGGATTTCACCATATTTCAGTTGGAGGGCAGAGCTCGTAGGTGGTGGCAGTCATATATTCTCAGCAAACCAGCAGATTCTCCTCCCGTCACTTGGTATCAGTTCGTGCAGGTGTTTCTAGACAGATATATTCCACCCTCTGATAGGGAAGAGTTTCGGCGTCAGTTTGAGCAGCTAGAGCAGGGGCAGATGACAGTGACAGATTATGAGGCCAGATTTTCAGAGTTGTCACGCCATGCACTTATGATATTGCCTACCGATGCCGAGAGAGTGCAGAGGTTTGTGGCCGGTTTGCATCCATACATTAGGGCCACCATTGACCGAGAGGTGGAGATGGGTACTCCTTATCAGCTTGTAGTTGAGATAGCTCGACGGATTGAGGGGTATCAGTTGAGGAGCAGGGAACAGGGTCAGCAGGGTCAGCGGGACAAGAGGGCTAGGTTCTCAGGGGATTTCAGGGATGCTCCGGCTAGGAGCATAGGTCAGTTCGGGGGTGGTCAGCCCAGCAGGCTTCCATATTCAGCACCTCCACTACCTCCTCGAGGTGGTCCAGCGAGGCCTCAGTTCGGTGCCATGCCAGAGCGTTCCTATCGTCCTCTAGCCACTCAGGGTTCACCCAGTGGTAACTACAGTCTCCAGAGATCCTCCGGTTCTTATTTCAGTGTTATGCCCGAGGGTCCACATCACTTCTTGGCTATTTAGGGGTCTTCCTCTTTGGGGCAGCAGGCTATGGTACCTAGAGGTTGCTTTGACTGTGGAGATCTAGGTCATATACAGAGACAGTGTCCCAGGCTTCGGGGAAAGGAAGTGCAGCAGGGTTATCAGCCTATGGGTCCAGCACCAGCAGTGCGACCACCTAGGGGTGGAGGACATGTAGGCAGGGGTCGCCCTAGAGGGGTAGGCCGGTCAGGGGGGACGTCAGTTAGTTCCTGTTCACTATGGGGGAGTTCAGTCTTCAGGAGCCTCAGCCAGATTTTATGCCATTCCGGCCAGATCAGATATCGTGGTCTCAGACGCCGTAATCACAGGTATTATCTCAGTATGTGGTAGGGAGGCTTCGGTACTATTTGATCCAGGATTCACGTATTCATATGTTTCAGTACTATTTGCTCATTTTATGGATGTTCCTCGTGAGTCCTTGGGTTATCCTAAATATGTGTCCACTCCTATGGGCGATTCTCTGGTGGTAGACCGGGTCTATCGGTTTTGTGTGATCACTTTCTGCGGTTTCGATACTAGAGTAGATCTTTTATTGATGGATATGATTTATTTTGAGGTTATCCTAGGCATGGATTGGCTATCTCCTTATCATGCTGTGTTATATTGCCATGCCAAGACAGTCACTATAGCCATGCCTGAGTCGCCTAGGCTAGAGTGGAGAGGTTCTTCAGTTAGTGCATCCAGCTGAGTCATTTCCTTCATAAAGGCTCGTCATATGGTCGAGAAGGGTTGTTTGGCTTATCTTTCTTATGTGCGGGACACCACCGCCGAGTCTTTGACCATTGATTCAGTGCCGTTGGTACGAGAGTTTTCAGACGTATTTCCTTCAGATCTTCCAGGCATGCCTCCAGATCGAGATATTGATTTCTGTATTGATTTAGCTCCAAATACTCAGCCTATTTCCATTACCCCGTATCGTATGGCTCCTAAGGAGTTGAAAGAGTTAAAGGAGCAACTTGAGGAGTTGTTGGCTAAGGGGTTCATCAGGCCGAGTGTGTCGCCGTGGGGTGCTCCAGTCCTATTTGTGAAGAAGAATGATGGGTCTATGCGGATGTGTATTGATTACCGCCAGCTGAATAAGGTTACTATTAAGAATAAGTATCCTCTGCCGCGCATCGATGATTTATTTGACCAGTTGCAGGGTGCTCGTGTGTTTTCCAAGGTTGATTTGAGATCGGGTTATCATCAGTTGAAGATTCGGGCTTCAGATGTTCCGAAGACTGCATTTCGTACCAGATATGGCCATTATGAGTTCCTGGTGATGTCCTTTGGTTTAACTAATGCCCCAACAACATTCATGGACTTGATGAATAGGGTATTCAGGCCGTATATTGATTCCTTCGTCATCGTCTTCATTAACGACATCTTGATTTATTCGCAGAGCCTGGGTGAGCATGAGCAGCATTTGAGAGTTGTGCTCCAAACCTTGCGGGAATAGAAGTTGTATGCTAAGTTCACCAAGTGCGAGTTCTCGTTAGATTTCGTGGCATTTTTGGGGCATGTGGTATCCGGAGAAGGTATCAAAGTTGATCCTCAGAAGATTGAGGCGGTTCAGAGTTGGTCGTGTCCTACTTCAGCTACAGAGATCAGGAGTTTCTTTGGCCTAGCAGGCTATTATCGCCGATTCGTGGAAGGGTTCTCTTCTATTGCAGCTCCATTGACCAGATTGACTCATTAGAATGCCCCGTTTCGGTGGTCCGACGAGTGTGAGGCATTTTTTTGAAAGATTCCATCAACCCACACCCCACTCTTCTCCATTATTAGCTCACAATCTCCCTGCATTCTTTTGTAATACATGCATGCAAGATAATCATTGTCATCCCCGTGAATTACCTTTCTAATGGCCCATTCTAGTTGCATTTTGACATTAAGACTTCGATAGGTTCGTATCGTATTATTGGACTTGGGAGTATGCCCAGAATCGATTTCGGAGGTCTGTAGATTGATTTGTGTTGTATTGCCGAATGTTGGCAATTTAAAAGCTTAGAATTTTTACGAGTTTGATTGTCGGTTGACTTCAAAGCTATCGTGTTTGGATTTATTTTTCAGAACTTGGTATAGGTGTGTTTTGTCATTTGGAACTTGTCCGCAAAGTCTTGCATCATTCCGAGTTGATTGATAGGAATCAGACGAGCGTTTTTATTTTTAGAAGTTCTTGAGTTTCATGTGTTTTGGAGGTCCAATTCATGGTATCCGATGATTTGATTGCATGAGCGAGTTCGTGTTATATTTATAGACCCGTGTTGATGTTTGGTTTGGAGCTCCGAGGGTTCATGTGAGTTTCATATGCGTTTCAAAGTCTTTGTTCCGAAATTTTTTCTTCAACTCCCCAGCGTACTGATCAATCCAATTAAACCGAACCTCTCTAACATAAAATCCTAACTTGGCGCCACGAAATTCCGGATTTTAGGAGAAATTTTACGGGGCCTTACAATCTGAGTAAAAATTTATGTATAAAAATTTGTTAAAATTACAAAAATAGCAGATATGAACCCATAGCTTTAAAAATATAATGGGTTACATGCTAAAACTCTTAAAAGCTGAACCCACAAAATTTAAATACTGGATCCACCTATGTTCCTTGTTGTTTCAGTTAAAGGATTGTTCATTGAGCGATACATTCAAGGAGATAAAATAAATGTTCTTACAATTAACGCTAATAAAATCTTTCTCAAAGATGTAAATATAACATGGATCACTACAAGAAAAGTGTGGATTACATGGAGATTTTTCTGGGGATTATACTGGATAATTCGCAGGTAATTTAGTTTCCTACGGATTTTCCTACCAAAAAAAAATCCGATGAAAAAACCTTCATAGGTAATTATTACATGCGAAATTTAAAATCCCCATGTACATTACCTACGATTTTTTAATTCGCACGTAAATTACATGCGGATTTTTTCGCACAAAACACTAAAAATTCACAAGAAAAAATTGGTAAAAGTTCGTGAAAAAAAAGGAAATTTCTTACGGATTTTCCGCAAGTAATTCCCCATGAAAAGTTTCCAGAAATATTTGCCATATTTATTCTTGTGTTATTCCAATATTTCCTGAATATATTAATACCAACATTTTCTTAATGACTTCTCAATTAGTTAGTTACTATAATTTCATGTAATTATAATATGCAGAATTTAATAACACTACCATATCTTTTTGTAACAAATGCACCCCTACGGAGAGAAACCATGGCTCATGATATTTCATGGTCAAATTCACAAACTCAATTGCCCAAGTTTAAATGCCGGAAGATCCGCTCTACCCGACACTAAGTTCTCTACTATAAAGGGCGAAATTGAATTTTCTTTATCCGATGGGGAAAAAAGAGAGGCTAAGTTGCTGGCGGCCATATCTCTTCCAAAATCAGGATGTATAACTATTCTTTTCTCTATCTTTTTGATGTTTGAAGAAAGATAAGAATGAATTTTTCAAGTATAACCAAATGGATATTAAGATAATTTTTAATGATTAATTGGCAGTTCATACCATGTGTAATTCTTTTTTTTTTTTTAGGAACACAATTTTGGATATTAGAGGTCTTATATAAGAAAATTTTGATAATGGTACAGTTATATACCTTGAATAACACATTATATAGTAATTTCCTTAAATAAGAAGTAAACACACTTTACATGGTTAAGTAATTGGTAAATATTATTATCTAATTCTAACTTAAGTCTAACTTATTTCAATAATATTAGAAGTTAATCAAGAGGATATTTAGAAATAAAATTAGAATGTTACTCAATACTCACGTATCACCTATAATATGTACAAATAAATATCATCTAAGTAGAACTCCCTCCGGTCCAAAATAAGTGATTTTTTGTCTGTTTTTACGCAAATTAAGAAATTCGCCTTTTAGCATTAATTAACAATGAAATTGACCATATTAACCTTTACTATCCCACATAAATACTCCTAACACATACTCCAATATTATTTACTCCAAGGACAATGTAGGAAAAAAATAATCAATTCATTCTTGAAATCCGAAAAAATCACTTATTTTGGACCACAAAAAAAATATCCAAAAAGTCACTTATTTTGGACCGGAGGGAGTATTCTACAATTAAATTACATTATTTTTAATACATTTAATAATAAGATAACATGTGAGTAAGATATACAACTAAAATATTGATAGTATTTTCCCTTGTACATATCGTCTATTCGAAGAGACAATTAAACTTCATGCAATAATAACTATAACTGAATATTTTTTCTACTTAAACGTTATACTTAAAATTATTCAACAATGCCAAATTAAGTATATTTTCTAATGATATTAGCTCAAGAATAGTGTGATTTAGGATAATTAATTTGTTATTCAGTTAGTAACTGACGTCATTCTTTTGTAATATTCGGTCTAAAAAAAAATTACATCTATGATCCTTGTATGAGATTAAGTTCTAACTATATTTATCTTTAGAAAAGAATGATAATATGTATGACATTGCCAACAATAAATAAATTAACTAAATATGATAATTTTATTAACAATTCTATCAATATTGTTGCTTTAATCCTTTTTCTTTTCAACACCTTTTTATAGTGAGATTATTGCATGATAATTTATTTGGCTTGATAAAGGAATTAAACGTTTAAAAATAACATCCACTTGTGATATCAGTAGCATTTTCTATATTATTATAATTATAATTTCTTAAATTTATTTTTAAAAATTTATTTTCAGCATAATCTCCAGCTAAGTAAGTTCTTAAGTCAATCCCCAATAAATAATCTTCAGCTAAACTTGTAGCAGCACAATCCCCGGGTAAATCCTCCCAAAAAAAAGAGTTCTCAAGTAAATCCGGAATAGTAAAATCCCCGAGTAATTCTCCGAGTAAAAAAAAATCCCAAGTAAATCCTCAAGAAATAAATCCCTAGCTAGAATCGCATAATAAAAATCTCCAGATAATACCATAGGTAAGTATATTCCCAAATAAATGCCCAACTAAGTATTACCTAGGGATTTCCTTGCGAATTGATAAAGGAATTTATTTTTTTTCATTACTTGCGGATTTACCTATGAAAACGGTACTTGCAGATTAATTTTCCAAATAACTCCCCAGGTAAAATTTTGAGCAAAATGGCGCCAAATTTACCTACGGATTTTCCTTGGGAAAAACTTTTCGCAGGTGAAATATTCTAAAATTTAGGGATTTCATATTTTTGCATGAAAATCCGTAGCGAATATCTGCAGAAACAGGTAAAATCCCCAGGTAATTCGCACTTTTGTTGTAGTGCTTTAAAGGATTAAAATCTCATTTAAGCGGAACTACTCTATCTTTTTTCTCCACATGAGAAAAGGTCTTCCCAGGGGTGGGTGTAGTGAGTGAGTGACAATAAATGTCTGTGATCATCTGATATATTTCTAGAGAGATGGATTGAATAATGACAATAGAAAGAAAGTAATGCCAAAGCTGCTAAATGTATAAACTAAAGAAGTAGCGTGAAAGGACGGGGGTAAGTGAAGTATTTTATTGTGGTGAAAGAATGGGGACATGATGGGAGTTTGGATTCTCGCACACATGCAACATCTCAAGAGAATGTCTTTGGCAATCATCCCTCCTCCTTTAGTCCCTTATAATTTTTTTATTAAGAAAATCACTTTTGTAATCATCAAATCATGAATATCTTCACTGATGTATGCTGACACTTAAAAATCTTTGAACAATTTCTTTAGCCTTCAAATGCATTTTCTTTCAATTTCTTAAAATTAGAAGAAATGAGAGATACTGAATAGCATTTTCATTAATGATATATAGGTTCGAGAGTTCTCTGGTCTTAACTTTTAGACGGATATAGACAAAACGTCCCCTGGGAATTTATTAAGTCATGATCCAACTTCTATGTAAAGTGAATGCATGCCAAATTAAATCACCAGTTTTAGCCGAGAACTTCAAGCTGAACTCGACTCCAGAATGAAGATAGCTAATGTTTATATGTTGTAAATTTTTATTGATTCACAATTCATACATAATTTTGTTTTTCTAAAAAAAAAACACTTAGCACCTATTTCGTAGAGGATTTTGACAAGGTACCAATAAGAGTTGTAGTGTAATGGTAAAAAAAATTATATTCATAATTAGAGGCATTTAAAAAAAATTGGCGCGAAGTCAAATCCTAATCCGGCATGGACACCGAATTAAAACAAAAACAGGAATATTGAGAAGGTTGAGTTAGGAATGACTAGCAAAGATACGGGTTAAAAAGATTCCGATCTATATATTTACTTTTCTATTTGTTTTTCCTTTAAGCACTTGTTGCACATAATGATGATCATCATATTGGTGCACGCCGCTTCCGATCTCTACTCTTCCCTTTAATCTGATCGACACAAGAGTTTTTTTTTTTGTTTTTTTTTTCTTTAAATTATTTTAAATTCGTAATTTACTTACTCAACCAATTTGAGTTTCTATTGGATAGATCTATTAATGAGGATAAAACACTTTTTATTAACAAATTTTTATTTGTAGGGCTCAAATGCAAAATTTCTGATAAAAGGGAAAGAAGTACTAAATCATCCTATAGTTCTCTAAATCCCCCCTCTTTATATGGGGTCTTAATTAGTCTAAACATTGTATAAGCTTAATTCCTTCCATTCAAGACGTGATGTGCTCCTATTCGACTCAAAATGCATGAAAAATTATGAGAAAAGGAAAATTGAAAAAAAGACAAGCATATAATAATAATAATAATAATAATAATAATAATAATAATAAAGGAAGGAAATACTTGGAAAATCTAATGGAGAAAAGAATCATAGAAATTCATTATTGGATAGGATAGTGGTCAAAATAAAGGCAGTATATTGTGGAGTGGAGGAGGGAGGGGATGAAGTGTGATAAAGAGCTGTTATATTCCTATATAAAGATAGAAGTTGTTGGCAATCACCATGCATGTCTTACCTTTCAGCGTCAATAAAACCCCACTTGAAGAAATTTTTACGGGATCTTTATGCAAATACCCGACTGAATTTATTGTTTATCTTTGCTAATTGATATATATATATATATATATATATATATATATATATATATATATATATATATATATATACTCCAATTATTTTTAATTAAAGCAGTTGTGTGGAATTTGAAAGATTATTTTGTTTGACTTATTATTTATTACTTATACTGCAATGGCTGAAATCCTTCTACATTTATTTAAATAGAGGCGGAATGGCAAGAATTGCTTTTTCCTAAGAAAAGAAAAATAATCCAAGTTTGATTCTTCTTTGACAGAGAGAGAGGGGATGTTGCCAAGATCACTTAGATCTGAATTTGGTGAAATATTAGAAAAGCTTCCTTCAAGTTTTGGCACCCACATATGTGTGTAAAAGTAGAAAAAGTGTGAGAAGTGGAGAATACATATAAAGAGTTTAACTTATATAATATTAATTTTTCTGTCAAGTCAGTTAAAGAGTAATTAAAACTAGCTAGTTATACCCGTAATCAGTATTTAGTAGAAACTAATAATCTAAAAGTTAAAGGCAAGCAACCTATTACATCAATTGCACAATTTGTTTAAATGTTTTTCTATATATACTATTAGAAAATAGATATAAGCTAAATCCATATAGTAATACTCAAATAGTTTCGTGTTTGATGATACTTGTAGAGAATGATGTATAGGTAGAAATTTACTTGCACCGCGCCAGGTGTTTACTCTAAATTATAAATTTATTATGGTTAAGTCATGAATTAAAATAAAAATGTATATTAATTAATTATGAATTAGTAATAATATATTTGTAAAGATATGTGTCAGATATTTATTAAATTGATGTAAATATCCAATTTTGAGGGTAGTTTATATGGGATGAAGTTGATGGAGGTAATTAACAATGGGTGGGCCCAGATGAGAGGGAAGGGCATCGCCAAACGTTATTTGGAAAAGACAATTCTGGTGTTGCAAATACACTGTTCTATTGATGCTCTCTTGTGTAGAAGTAGTTTTGACCAAAAAGTCTTAAATTCCAAGTAAAAAAGCAGCTTCCTTCAAAGTTCAAACTGAAATGATTGTGTTGTGCAGGGGGGCAGTTCCTGGTCCTCCATCAATGCTAGCAGCCATGAAAAGAGGGGTTTATTTGTAAATTCCAAAGAGAGTACTGTATGCATTGAAAAGATACTACTAGTACTAATAGGAGACTGACAAAAATGAAAGACTAGTATGCACTACAAGAAATTTAATTTTTAACTATCACTTCTCAACGAAGGGACTAAAATTCAGTCGTTATAAGTGTATTTATAGCAACTAAATTTTTTTTCAGTCGTTGAAATTAATTGTTAACTCAATTTAACTAGAGAATAGTATTGGGCCCTTAAAATATAAGTTGGTAGCCCGTCGTTATTAACAAAGTGGCGCTAATTTTACATTTCCCTCTATTTTTTCCTAGCCCAGTCCGCCAACCTTCACAAAAAAGGGGGACAAACCCTCAAAACATGCAAACGCTAATTTCTCCAATAATTTCTCCAACAGTGCCGGAAGGAATTAGTCTCCACTAGCGTCATTCGAAGAACGAACAAGAAAAGACAAATTTCTCCAACGACAGAACGCAAATTTCTCCAACAGATCGCTTAATTCACCAATAAAGCTCTTATTTTTCCTAAAATGTAGAAACTGAAACTGTTATTTGTGCAAGAAGGGCAAGTAAAATTCACCGTGAACTGCTATTTCAGCGAATTACTGGTGTTCAGACGTCAATCTCATCGTATTGGAGAAATTGCTGGTCACTTCCATTGACAACAATTGCTCACGTTTCTTCTCATCAAGGTAAGTTTCAAAATTGTACCCTTTTTATGTTAATTTTAGTTTAGATGAAACCCCAGTTCAAAACCATGGTTGTTCAAATTCAATTATTAAGTTTGAACAGAAAAAGTGAGTGAAAAGCTAGGGTTTTAAGGGCAAAATTTCTTCTCTGCTTTTAGGTATTCTTCTTCGATTTTTTGTTCGCGTTTCAAATTCCAGAAAAACGATTACAGGAAGAGATTTTCAAAGATTAAAGTTTTTTTCTCTGATTTTCGGCTATTACTCCTATGCTTTTGGAGTTAAGTTTGTTTCATATACATAGATATAAAACAAAAATATATATTTTAGTTTTTGACTTGTCGATCTTCGGTCATGGATCATGCTTGAGCTTGGTTGGTGTTTTGGGGGTTCGGACGTGACTCCCAAAAATGAACAGAAATTTGGTGTTGGTAATGTATACTTTAGCTTCTTTTTATTTTTACTTCATTATAACATGGACTAATTCACAAGGCTCTTGTTTCCTTGTATTCTATTAGTAACTTTTCCTTGTTCTGTCTAATATGTATGTATGGTGATAGTTATAACTTATACTGGTGACTCCTTTTATTGGCCTCCTTATGTGCATTTAGTTGTGGTGCCTTCATAGTGAGAATATGGATGGCAAAAACAACGTAGAAAATCAACTTTTGTCTCAAATAGTGAAAAGTGTTATGGTATATGCAAATCAGCAGTTATACCAGTAGCAGCAAAATCAACATGTCTAAATGCTTGCAACCTTGTTCCACTATACGAAAAATTGCAGCATATGATCTTGAATATGTTTGAAAATTATTTCTAACAGACCCACATTTAAAAGAATCTTAGTTAAACTGAAGTATGTTATACTTTTGCTCATAAATCTGCTCGTATCTACTTTACAGAAGGTGCCTCAATCAATGCTATATTTTTAATTCTATCCATATCCATATGTATGTAAATATATATATATATATAATTGCTTTTTAGTGTTAGATTAATAGAACAATGATTGGTCTCAGAATTGTTATAATTACAATTTGTGTATAGCTCTCTTATACAGGTGTAGTTATTAAAATGAAAACGTTAGATTCTGACAATATAGAGCTTATAAAAGAGATACTTAACTGTAGCCGTAAATAACAAAATGAGAGTCCTCGATCTGGTCCATATCCTAGAAATGCATTTGTGTATCTTTCCTCAGGGATGTCACGCTTTCTCAATAATTTCATCTCTAAGCACTCTGTATAGAATCTGAACCAGTGTTGTTAAAAGCGATCGCTTCTCGTTTTAAGCGTTGAAGCGAAGCGAAGCGCAGCTCCATCGCTTTTATGGCAGAAAAGCGGCTCACATACAAAAAGCACACGCTTTTCTCGCTTAAGAGAGAAGTGACGCGATGAAAAAAGCGCAGAAAAGCGTGCTTAAGCGACGGAGCAACATCTATTAGGGGTTTTTTTTTTAAAAATTGGGAAATAAACGAAGGCATCTGTTACGCTTCTTCTCCAACTTCAGCGACGTGAAGGCTGCTTCTTCTCCAGGTAAGTTTCTTCTTCTCTCTTCTTCTCTTCTTCTTCTTCTTCTTCTCTTCTTCTTCTCCAGTTCTCTGCGACTCCTTTTTTCTCTTTTGCCTATTTCTCCTGGTTCGACTCCTTCTGCCCTATTTCTCTAGTTCTCTGTTTTTATTGCTTTGTTTTCTCTTTTTCTTTTTTCTGCTCTGTTTTGCTATTTTATGGTCACTGGATGTCTCTGTTTTCTACCCTATAATTAATTGTTTTTTTTTTGTTGTTGTTTTCTGCTCAGTACCCTATAAGCATATGTCATGACTTTTTTTGAGGATTATTCACTATCTAGTTTTAGTATCTATTATGTGCTTCTTGATTTAAGAATTGAAACATTTGCTTAATATGTGTTATTTTAATGAGTTCTTAGTGATTTATCTATGCATATTTTAATTTTTTAATTTATGTGTTAAATTGCGCTTCACGTGAAAAAAGCGCGCGCTTCGCTTCGGTGAAGTGAGGCCTCGTCGCTTTTTTGCGCTTAACGCTTTCCAAAATACTGATCTGAACACAATCACGGAACGTTAGAAGAGGCGGTTAAAGAGAATAAGATCATGACTTTTGAACAGAATTAGATTAGCAAAATATGGAGTGTTAAGATATTAATTTGTACTTTATCGTCTTTTCAAGGTCCCCAACACGGTAAACTACATGAAGCATTCTTCTCTAGGACATTTTCTTGGTTCGTAGCGGTGCTTGCATGTGCCATATTTCCTGCAGCAGTGACCGACAAACTGCCTCCTTTTTCTCTTAACAGATTAGAAGCTTTAAGGCCAAAAGATTGCAACTGTGAACCGCTGCATGCAGAACCATCAATATTACTAACCAGTGTTGTTAAAAGCGATCGCTTCTCGCTTTAAGTGCTGAAGCGAAGCGAAGCGTAGCCCCATAGCTTTTATGGCAGAAAAGCAGCTCACATACAAAAAGCGCAAATAAACGAAGGCATCTGTTACGTTTCTTCTCCAACTCCAGCGACGTGAAGGCTACTTCTTCTCCAGGTAAGTTTCTTCTTCTCTTCTTCTTCTTCTTCTTCTTCTTCTCCAGTTCTCTACGACTCCTTTTTTCTCTTTTTCCCTATTTCTCCTGGTTCGACTCCTTCTGCCCTATTTATCTGATTCTCTATTTTTATTGCTTTATTTTCTATTTTTCTCTTTTTCTGCTCTGTTTTGCTGTTTTCTGGTCACTGGATGTCTCTGTTTTCTGCTCACTGTTTTCTGCCCTATAATTAATTGTTATTTTTTTCTTTTGGTTGTTGATTGTAGTAAATTGAATCTTGTTATTCAATGGCATTTGCTTAATATGTGTTATTTTTAAGTGATTTATCTATGCATATTTTATTTGCTCGTATGTTATACTTTTGCTCATAAATCTGCTAGTATCTACTTTATAGAAGGTGCCTCAATCAAAGTATGCTATATTTTTAATTCTACCCATATTCATATATATGTATATGTATATATATATATATATATATATATATATAACTACTTTTTAGTGTTAGATTAATAGAACAATGATTGGTCTCAGAATTGTTATAATTACAATTTGTGTATAGCTCTCTTATACAGGTGTAGTTATTAAAATGAAAATATTAGATTCTGAAAATATAGAGCTTGTGAAAGAGATACTTAACTGTAGCCGTAAATAACAAAATGAGAGTCCTCGATCTGGTCCATATCCT